>VWPW01010718.1:359622-615466 GCA_013389825.1 Crypturellus undulatus
AAAAAACCACACACATACACACAGAGATTTCTGTAACTATTCCACTATTCTCCATTAAGTTTGCCTATTTGCCTATAAAGTGATAACTGTACTTGCCAATAGTCATTGTTTATGCTACATGCACTTTGTAGCATATTCTCCTAAACAGCTGGGCAAAACATGCTTCTTTAACATCATAAATGCTCTAGCTAGGTGGCTAGAACCACCTAGATATGTACTTTGGGGTTCCTCTTGCTGAGAGAAGAAAAATGTCACAGTTTGAGTCAAAGAAAATGAAAGTAAACACAATGCTAGCTGCCAAAATGCTGAAGATAAACTGTTGAGTTTTCCTGGATTTCTTCTGAGACTATTACATTTATTTTAGCCTCACAAGCTCCCATTGCTGCAACAAATATAAGATAGAGCCCATTTATCCAAATACTTCTGGATAACCATCACAAAACCAGCACTAGCTGAAATGGAAGAGGCAAATCAGAAGCTTATCGTAGGCCCTAAAGAGCTTTATGGCTCCCTAGCGCAAAAGCTCCAGGTCTCTCACACGGACATCCCCGGAGATCAAACGCAGAACTGGAGACAGGGCAGCAGTCAAGTCACCTCTCCCTGCTGAAGGGCCAGGGCCAAACTTTGGATACAGAACTATTTAGCTGCCCGCCTTGTTTAGGGTACTATTATCAGGATTTTCAATTTTAGGATTAATAGTATAATATCCTAGTGAGAGAGGACAGGAAAAATCTGAAGTTTAGCAAGACTTAGAGTCACTATCAACCTAGCTCTCTTCTTGAATTACCTGGAAGCACCTAGAAGTAAAACATGCTTTTCTTCCACCATCTCTCTCTCAAGGCCCACGTATGCAGTTTAATATGATTTGATTTTGCATATATAAATCAAGCTTTAAGACTGTAACGTATTTTCCAGGAATAGCAAACCCCATCTGCTGCTCTAGAAGCCAGATGAGCTCCATTGTTCAAAATGAACAGTCTCCCTTAAGTACAGTTGATGGTATCTGATGTTGCCACATGGGTAGACCAAAGCTTCCCTCCTGCTATAAGAAAGATCTCAGGGTACCAAATCTCTAAATCGCCTTCCAACCTCAGTCCTACTTTCTAAGCAAGTCCTCTAGCAGACTTCCAAATAACTGTTAGATTGACAAATGAGCATGATATACCATGGCTGAAGAGCCATTGAAGATAGTTACGTCCTTTAAAAACCCAGGGACCAAAAGTGTATACACTGGAATATTACAGCGAATGAATATATATTCCTTTCATCCCCACAGAGGGAAATGACAGGTTAATCAGTTTTCTTCAGTCTCAGGCTCCTCAGGGAACTGGCTGCAGAAGGGAAAGGACTCAACACTCCCAGACAGTTTACCTTCCTTGCCTCCTCCCCAGAGGATTTGCTGCAGAGTGAAGTTGATTAATCCTCGGTTTCCCTTTAGCAGCTCAAGAAAGAAGCGCTTTATACTGCACTTATAACAGTACCAACCCTATCAAGACCCTAAAGGAAGGAATATAAACTGATGCAAAACTAAAAAGGTACAAGTGGCAGAAATGGGGCACAGAAATGATCAGAGTAGATAGAAAACTATAGGGAAAGGAAAGCATGAAGCAACAGAAGGGAAGGGAGTAACTTTCATACTAGAAACCTCTACATTAGATAATATACAGTGCTTTTGCAGTGTAGGGTGCACTTTCTTTTCTCCATAAATATACATTATCCTAAATAGGAAGTAGACCCAGATTTAAGTCAAATTTTCAGTCAAGTTCTCAATGGTATATACCTGCAGTCAAACAAAAGGCATCCATGCTGCGTGGCTTTCTGAAACTATATTTTCTCTTAATTATTTAACTAGATGATACAGAAGAACATCTGCACTGAACAGTTTACTATTTTGGCATAGATCAGATTACTCAAGCAAAAAAAAAAAAAAAAAAAAGGGTAAGGAATGTTAGTAAGCTATACAATTGCCCTGCTCAGCACAATCAGCACAATGGATAGCCCTCTTAAAAGCTCTTCTTCTTTAGCATATATTTTAGCTAGACGAAATTAACTCACTTGTGTTTGACAGCTTTAAGGAACTGTCTGCCAATGAGAAGCAGGATGGCTGAAGTTGGTACTGGTTTAAGGACATGCAAGTTGGCTCTTTTTGCCCTCCAGTTAACAAACAAAAATGCCACCCACTTTTTTGTCGGGCTGCAACTGATCCAGTCTAAAGAAGTGTAGCCAGTAGTGCCCTGCCAGGCTTAGAGAAAAAAAAAAAAAAAAAAAAAAAGCCTTTATTTATTTTGGTTCTTTGTATTTGTTTCAACCTTGGCTTCAGGGGTTCTTTTTCCTCTTACTGTTTCACACCTGCCAAGGAACAACTCACCCCAGCATGCTGTGCTTTGTTTTTTCCAGCTTGATCACTACTTTCTTTAACAGTCACCATCGGGTTACTGGGCAATGATTTTCCAAAATTTCTGGTGTACTCAAATACCACTCTACAAACTTTTAACGAGAGGACAGATCCAGCAAAGCAGGGGAAACCACATTTGTCTTGTCCACAGGCAAGTCTTTCTCCCTTGGTTACCTATACCCACATCCCTGAGGTAGCTGGTCCCACGGGATGCCTTGCCCACTCTGGACTCCTCTGGCACACCAGATCCCACAGCCCCTGGGGACTGGAAAGAAGGCAAGAAAGGGACAATACTGCACATAGCAGAGCCTCTGGCTGTCCTCCCTTCTAAGGAGGCCATCATGGGCACTGCTGTAGGGCAGGAGAGGGAACTGGTCAAGAGCCAGGGTCGCGCAGCCCTGAGCTGCAGGGGAAGAGGAGCCCAGAAGAGCCACTCCTCCCTCTGTCCCCGCTGAGGGCAGAGCTGCGGCAGCTGCCGAGAAACCCAGACGGCATTTCGTGGTCTGGNACAAGGATATGCACAGCGGAGCCTCTGGCTGTCCTCCCTTCTCCTTGCAAGGAGGCCACACACCATCATGGGCACTGCTGTAGGGCAGGAGAGGGAACTGGTCAAGAGCCAGGGTCGTGCAGCCCTGAGCTGCAGGGGAAGAGGAGCCCAGAAGAGCCACTCCTCCCTCTGTCCCCCTTGAGGGCAGAGCTGCGGCAGCTGCTGAGAAACCCAGACGGCATTTCCTGGTCTGGCTTAAGGATGCGATTGTGTTGCCTGCAGCAACTACCTCGTTTTGCCCGTGCCCAAGGCTGGTCCTGTTTACTCAGGAGATGCAATTAGTTTCCCCAGTACAACAACTATATGAATACCATTTTCAGACTGCCAGTTCTGCTTTGGGACTTAACATTTGCTTTAACTTTCATGTAGTTTTAAAATCATCAGCAGCTGTATTCTGACCAGCATAAGCAATGCAACTGCTGTGGTTGTTTGTGCTTTTATTCCCAAAAGCTTTGCCCTCTCCTCCTCCAATTCCCATCAAATCCATTTTAAGGCTATCTTTCAAGATCAGTTTGGGGAATGTTTCCTTCATTCCAACTCAACTTCCAATGATTTCATGATTTTCTAGGGAATTGGGGATAAAAAGGGCAGAAAAGAAAAAAATGCAGATGAGAGACATAAGAAAACAACAACTTTCTCAAAGTGAACTTGAAGGTCAGAAAATCCAGCTTGTAACTGGTATCCTAGGGATAATATTTTCTTATCTCTGCACTAATAGGTCAGTCAATTTGTTCGGCTGAAAGGAAAACTTTTCCGAAAGATGCAAACATCTCATCAAATGTTACATCCTTAAGCAACCAGTAAAAGTTCAAATAGTGTTAACATTGATGACCTGCTTGTGAATCGTTTCTCACATATAAAATGTAAGTGATTCAAAATACTGTACTAATTCAGTAACTAGTTTAGCCTCTTGTATGAGATGGTATTTTTAAATTAATTGGTGCTTTATCAATCTTAAATGTCAAGTACCAAGTTTTTAGGAGCTATGTTCCGTCCACAAATATAACAGAATTGGCAGGTATAATGCATCATATCTTATATACTAATAAAAATACTGACAGCTATGTTTTATAAGGTCATGGCTTACTACTGTCTCTCAACAAAAAAAAATCTTAATGCAACACTGGTCTCTACATGATCTTCATAGTCAGACTTAATGAGGGGGAAATCACAATTAATGGTTTTCTCCAATCCAATGAATCACAAGTGACAGGGGCTTATTCACAATTTATGAAGACCTGATTTTTCTCTTGGTGGGAAGAGGGCAGGAAAATTGCACAGCAATAATGAAAAATACCTATTACACTGAATATGGTAATGCAGGTTTATAATCAAAACCCCCAGGCTTGGTGGGGGGGGAGGGGGAAGAGACTTCAGGTTTGAAGCACAGAAAAAAGAAGATTTAAGACAGTCCACAAAATGATGCAGAAAAGTACTTGGGGTAGCACATGTGAGTAAATCACCAATGCTTAGAGTGACCTATAGAGGGCATCTTCCCGTATGATTTGTTGCCCAAAATACAAATTAGAAAACACAGGTAAGAAAGGTACGCGTGTAGCAAGGGGAGCCAAGCAGGGAATCAGACTTGGTGTTACTCACTTCCCTGTCCAGCAATAAATAAATTACAGTATCACAAGCTCTGGCAATCTTCAATGCCAAGGCTTCAAAATAAGACTTATTTATACCTTGAGGGTTGGAGAGCTCTGGGCCAACTGCAGCTAAGACTCCAAGGGCACCAGTTTCCTGGGCGTTTCTATTCTTATCTTTAGGGTGAAGAGCTCTAAAGTTGTTAACCTTCCTATGACATCCTACAACATAGGGTGATTTTAAACCCTGTGCTTAGCTCTACAAGCCTCTAAAGAGCAGGTGTTGCCGTCTACAGTAGATTGCAGAGACATCCTAGAGCTTAGTCCAGGAGTGTCGGTGGTGCGGTGCCCAAAACAAAGTCTTCCATGACTTCACCCCTTGACTCCTCTGGCATCACCTGTGTCCAAAGAGACAAGCAGGATCACCTCCTTTATCAACTTGGCATTGAAAGAGAAAGAAAAATTGTAAATGAAGACTACTGTATTAGTTACATTTCACAAAGCAGGAGTTTAAATAAATGTGGTCAATTTCCTACATCGACTATCCCAACAAAATAAAGAATTAAAAGCCCTAATTTAAAAAGCACCTTATTAAAAAGCTGAATGCTGAGTGAGCAGTAATACCTTCAGGCTCCCTAGTGCCATTCCTTACAGGGAAAAACTTGTGCTACAAAGGCTGTAGCCCACAGATGAATATAGCATCAACTAAGCTGCATATTGCCTTAGAGTGCCCAGCCATGGCGCTGCCCGATGTTGGATGGGATCGCAGTGCCTAGCATTGTACTTTTGAGGGCTTGAATTAACACACTCAATAAAACATGTTTTGCATACTTACTACTGGGGAACAGCTTGTTTTGCAGCAGAGACCTTTAGTGACAGAAAGATAAAAGCTAGCAAGAGCTTGGAGGGATTTTGCCTGTGAAATACCCATATAAAAATATTGGTGTCATAGTGAGTATCACAGGTTCAAAGCTTTTGTGTCCTCTCCCTCACTGGAAACAGTTTCTAGCAGCTCTGAATGTGTTTTCCATCCTAACCTTTTGTTTAAACAAACCCACTGATGGTTTTGTCTGTCAGAGCCAGTTACCAGGGAGATACAAATCAAGGCAAGGCGATGAAACCCGGCACAATGATCCCAGTTACGACATACATTGTCCACCTTTAGGTTAATTACTGAATTGGAGTGATTAGTTACAAAAAGATCTCCTGTCTTCCTTCTGCAGTAATACATGCAAATCACAGGAGGCAGCTGGTGATATCAAAAGGCCTAGCCAGCATGTCCGATTTTCTCCTTGCATTTGCATTAAGTCCACTGACTTCAGATTTGTACTGGTTTAGAATAGAGGATAATCGAAGCCAGTGCCCACTGTCTGAGCACAGGCTGAGCAAATCTGTTATTGCACGAGGATAGATGCGTAGCAGGTAACGCAGTTTGAAAGCTGGGAAGAGATAATTGAAGTACACGTGTAAGCCATTACACTACTACTCCCTGCAGAGTGGGCAGGGAGAGCCAAGCAGGATGGCTTCCAGGTGAAGCTCATGCAATTTGAACTGCCAAATTGCACCAGTCCCTGGAGAAGGCAAGTAGGAAGGGAGCAAAGAACAATAGGGCTCATTTATTGACCTTCATTTGTTTATTTATTTAAATAGGAGTTCATAGACACACACAGTATAATTGGAAGTAAGATTTAGAACGCAGTCATGGAGGAGATCCCAGCTAGGACCACATAGTTAGCAGGCTGCTTTCCTGAGAAGGTCTGAAGAAGGTGGGAAGGCAGAGAGAAAGCAAGAGCTGCAAGAACAGGGAAGGCAGGAAGGACTAACAGAGACACCAGTACCAGCTGTGCTCTGGACTAATTCCTGTTTGTAAGTCTTGAGCAACAGAAGTGAATCTAAACTGGATATAGCTCAAATAAAGCCAGTGCTGCACAGGCAGTGCTCTGATAACACTGGTTAGATGTGAAGAACCATTCGGGTATAAGGAAATGCAACTCTGTAATTTATGCACAGTTTAATGGCTTCTTGCTTAAGACAGAAGAGAACCATCTTTAGAAAACATTGACACAGATCTTGAGCTACAGCACATGAGCAAGTTTAGCCTTAATACTGTGTTCTTAATCTACAAAGTTATTTTAGGCTCCAATGTTTAGGAAATAAAAAAATAAAATAAAAATAATAATAAAAAAGAACTTGAGAAGTCATTCTATGCAATGCTAAGAAAACCACTAGAAAGCAGATCAGTGTGTAGAGACCTGGTTAGTATAGATTTGCTATTGGATCAAATTATTACAAGCAAGATAAAATGGGGATGCATCTTTTTACATAGAGATAAATGTCAGAGCTGTCTTCAGCTGTGAAAGAATAATTAATCCAAGAAATAGAGCCTGAACATTTCATATAATCACAGAGATACACGGATGGTGAACTTCTTGTAAAGCTGAGTGCTTGTTGCAATGATATAGAAAGCAATAAAGCAGTTGTAGTTAATCTTTGTTATAAACGCACAAAGAAGCCCACACATTTTCCTGCCAGCCACAGCATATGGTCTCCTTGCATTTGCAATTTCCTTCCCTTGCTCCTGGTCCAAGTGAGTTTTTGTTTCTTCTATCCCTCCCTCCTTCCCTGTTCCCATAAAACATAGATAGTTGATGGTTGAACTACCCCAAACTATCATTCCTGTTTGGCAAAAAATTTGTTCTTGCTTTGCGCTCTAATTCGGAAATAAAGCTAAGAGCCAACCAGCGATGAGATCAGCATTAACATCGCCTCAAATTTAGGTTACCTTTCAAAACATTTCCTCAACAACTACACAAGCCAACAGCAACTTTCCTAGCAAGGGGAGTTCCTAACTTTCCTAATTGCAATGGATTAACCAAAAAAAAACAACCAAACAAAAAGCAACAACAACCACAAAATACACACCTCACACTAAACCGGAGAAAGCAAGTTCTGGAGAACATTGCTGTAATGTTAGCTTCAACCTTTATGCAATATAGTCCTCATGTAAAGGGGACTGGAGGGCAAGAAGGGAAGAAAAAAAAAAAAAGGAACATACCTGCTATATTTTCCTTATTCCAAACACAGACTTTTGATAGTAACCTCTAAAACTTCATTTCCTTCTGGCACCTCCACTTTCTCCCACCCTTTGCAGAGTAGCTACAGTAAAAACAAGGGAGACTTCCCAGCTCTCCTATAGCCACAACAAGCAAAAACAGAACACCTGGGCCCTCAGGGATCTGTGGCAGCTGTGCAACGTGGGTGTCCTGCCCTGGCCACCCCTCGGCCACTGGTTTGCATCACCCAGGCTGATGCTGGAGGGCAGCCGAGGCACTAGGGGATTAGGCCCTCAGGGTATAGTGGGCCAGGTGAGTCATTTCAGGGGTCTGCTTGCATGTTTAACCTGAAGATGTTCCATATTTGTAGCATCAAAGTATTTTTAGCAAGACTTGGGATATTTGATGTGCACATGGTTCTCATTAGCAAGGAATGGCTTCGTCTCTACAAGGAGATTAACTTTGGTGAACTTACTCATTGGGTAAAAACAACTTTCAGATGCAGAACTTCTGTGATCCTTACTTGCCCAGAATGATTTTATGATATGAAATAAACCAGTTGCAAAATCATTATTGCTTCTTGCAAGCTCTGGGAGTGAACAGAAACGAAGGGCATATTCATCAAAGGTCAATGCTGAGAGTGAGGGAGTCCATATGGCTTTAGACTGGTGCTGGGGGGGGAGGCAGAGAGGGAGAAGGGGGAAATTTTGCTGAGACCATGAGAGCTGCTGAGGTTTTCAATAAGAGCATTGCATCAGGAGGGCTGAATGCTATTTCCAGAGAAAAGTCCAACAAACAGTGACTTTGTCAAAGACTCCAAAGGGAAAGAGTAGGATTCTTAACACATCTGGTACCGTGTTTACCATGCTCACTAGAGTGGCTGAGCAAGTCACATGAATGTGTGAATTGAACAATAAAAAAATCTGAAAGTCCAGGTTATTGAGAATATCCCATTTCAAAATCTTTTATTCACACTATTTACATATTTACATAGCTATTTTTCCTGAACTATTAAACTTTAGTGTTGCAAAACCCAGAATAAAATGCTCGAAATAAATTTATCCTAAGTAGAAAGAATATTATTGACTTAAAAAAATCTTGTTCCCAGTTAGTCCAAAGTCCATACCTTATAAAAGTGTTGAGAGCTTCCCACTACATAAGAGGGAACTTTAAATTTCTGGATGTTAAAGGTGAATATTAAAGTCAATTTGAGCTCATCATAAAGATCTATTTAATCATGTAAAAATCAAATGTTCTTAAAAAATGATAGGGCAATTTATGTTGATATGACTTAAGTATTAAAAAAAAAAAAGAATAAGAGTAAGAAAAAATAATAAGAAAAAATCTGCAAGTTGCAGATGAGTCCTCAGGAAATGAGATTGCTTCCTTGCCAGCTGGAAAGAAAGAAGGAAAAAAAGAGGAAGACAAAAAAAGGACTTTAGCGCCTCTCCCAATGGGCTCCATCACCCCTTTCCACAGGAGCTCTGCAGCACTGGGAGCTAATCCGCCAGAACAGAGCTCCGCATTGTGTCCAGCTTCCCAGCAGCCTGACACAAACCATGTTGTTACGCGGGAGCCGGGGATTAAGCCTGTGAATGGGCCGGTGCCCTGAGCGCATGACCCGTGGTATCATACTGCGGCATAGCTGGCATTCGCATCAGATCTGTTTCTACCCCATACATCATGGAGCACAAAGCAGTTTAAACTGTCAGTATCATCAAGCGGTTTATAAATGGCCAGATTTAGTTAGAGCAGATTGAATACGTGCCTGCATCTTATCAAATCGGGGCAGAGTTATGCCACAGATCTCCAGTTAAAAGCACAGCGTGTGTAACAGACACGCTATTCATTTGTATCCCGCACTCAAAGGAAAGGGCCAGATGTGGGGGGTAAGGTGAAGTGTCATTTAAGCATAGATTTTAAATCCAGGCCTAAAAATGCGCCAAGGGACAAAACAAGTGAACCAATCCATCTGTTGTTGTTGGGTAACTTGATTACAGCCTCTCCTCAACAAGAGAGGAATTCCTCTGCGCTGCACAGGTACATGGCTTCTCACCCCGCTGGAGCCAACCCCATCCCTGAGCTTCCCAAAGAGATAAGAAGGGAAACTTAACACAAGTGAATGCCGTGAGAGAGCTCATCACGTATTTCCTCACAAGCACGTCCAACTGAGACTGATTTTAAGTGGGCAGGACTGGCAGTCAGGAAATCTTGCAGGGCACAGTCAGACTTCCCATGGAGTCTCTACATTTCCTCACGCTCAGAGCGATAGTTATTCCAAAGACTGAGAAAATGTCAGCTTAAAATATTCCTGTGAGAATCTGGCACCAGTTGTCTTCCTTAGTGTTTTCACTGTAAATTAATTAGCTGCTCCATAGACACATTTCCTATTTATAACACGTTTCTCCGTGGTATTGATGCTGACTTCCACCAGCCTAAATATTAGATGTCAGTTGTGGGTGAAACAGCGGGGAACCCACAAGTCTAACAAACAAACTAAAGCACTGCTACTAGTGCCTCCAGAAACAGCATTGCTGTTGTAGGTTCGGGATGTATTGGACAACACCTCTACATACCAAAAGTGGAAAGGATCACACAAGTAGCTGCCCAAGCCTGTCAAAGAGGAAAGGTGCTGACCTGCCTTCCCCCAGACACTGAACGTTTCTTTTACCATAAGCATAGGAATACATATACCCATCAATTCAGGTTTAAACTCCTCAGTTTTTATCTTCAGTGAAGGGCTTCATTAAGACTCTAAACTCAAACCCAGCTTGCAGCAACGGGGAACATCAAGTGCAAGCTTTTGGCCCGCTGAAGCCAACTAGAGAGCAGCACATCATGGAAGACCCTCACAATTCCTCACACAAAAAAACATGGATAAATATTTTCCTGCCTTTTCCACCCACGTCTTTACTTTCTGTCCTCTCTCACACCATTTACAGGATTCTATCACTTCTGTTGGGATCAATCATGTGCACAGGACAATAGCACTCAACTGGATCTCATTTCTCTTCACTCTCCGCTGCAAGTGGTGGTTACCTGGGTCGCCCACCCTTGATGCCTTGCAAATGTGCTACAGGATCCCATAGAAACAGGCGAGGCACCAAGGGAGAGCAGCAAACCCTCAACCCTGCCTCCATGCTCCCCTAACAACCGCCAGCTTGTGCCACCCTCCAGAGCTGCTCTCCTTCACCTCTGCAGGGCTAGGGCAAGAAGTCAACAGCAATTAACTGCTCCAGTCTGATCTGCAAGGTTTTCCGTGAGTTGGCTTTGATATATTTTTTTAAATATACCTATTAGAGATATAAATTCCAGAAAGATTATCCCCAAGCTTTATGATTTCTAATAAGATGTTTGCAAAAGAGTGCTAGGGATAAAGCTATTTTAGGGGTTTCTATCTTTGCCTCCCTCACTTTTTCTTAAACTTATGGTAATACCTAGCTTTTCTATATCACTTTCAGAAAAAAATCTCAAAAGATTGTGAAATGATGATACCATGTGCAGGAAAGTGCATTTGCTTGACAAAAGTCACCCAACAGGCTACAGCCAAGCTGGCAAGTCTCACATTTCCAGGTCTCACTCTACTGCTCTCCTCCCTGGGACGCACCATCTTTCTATAGGGGCTTCAACTTATGAATAAAACGCAGAATAAGTGCAATTATGAGAAATAAAATGATAGATAGAATATACTTTGAACCTTTGTTTGCTTTAAACCCAAGAGGTGGAGCTGCCATCTCACAATAAATTTTTTGGAATCCCCTACAGATACATGACATGTAAGTTTGCAAAAAATGAGCACTTTGACTGGGAATAGGTAGCTAGGGTGTTTCAGCTGGAAGTCTGAAACAGCTCTACAAGATTTTTTTCCCCCCATGAGAATCTAATTTAATGCTATCATTAGAAAAAATGTTGAATACAACATTTGTTCTCTCTAAAAATCAATCTTAATTGTAAAAAGGCATATAGCTCATGAGGGGATATTGAAAAGGGAGGGAGGTCAAGAGAAAAGGGCCAAGAAACCCTTCAGGAGACAGGAAAGAGGGGTGTGAAAGGGGTGCACCTGAAGAACATATATTTCTCTGCAGTGACTTGCAGACTCCAGAGAGGGGAGAACCCTGCATGACACATCCAAGAGAGTGTTGCTCAAGCAACCACAGAGATAAATGTGTGAACACGAATATGAAAAAGCTCTGCAGGAAAAGCTGTTTCAAACCTAACAATACTGTCTTTTCTTTTAATAGATGTACTCTGATAGAAAACTGTTATTGTCTTCATGAATCCTTATTAATATTTATAGCAATGCTATATACCATACATTAATATTTCACACACTTAAGATGTGTGAAGATGCCCCTATACCACAGACAGTTTTCCCGTCAGCACGATGGAAAGATTCCTGGAGGTGTAGTCTATCGCAGACCAGGTATTATTATTAAAGATTTCTCTATGTTATTTGTTCCTAAAGCTTCATAGAAGACCCAGGGGTCTATTTTATTGGGTGTTGCAAATAAAACCCCAAGCCTCAATGGTTTGAGCTCAGTCCCATGAAAACTGATGAGTTTGTCCCCACCCCTTTGCGTTCTTATCAGTAATTCTGATTTAACTCAAGACAGGGAAGGTTATATGCTTCAACTGAAATCTTTTCTACTTTGCAAAACATCTGACTGACGTTTTACCCAATAACTCAAAACACCAATTTACACTTTTTTTTTTTTTTTTAAATCTTGGTCAACATACCATCAAGATCACTAGCCAGTGAGCATCTATGTCTCTTCTTGTAAAACTGGGGAGAGGCTAATAATAAATATAATATAGTGTTGAGTAACTCTTCATTTCCATTCCAGAGATTATTACCTCCACACCAGAGTCAGCAGCACAAAACCCCTTCCCTTGCTTCAGCTTTGAAGTTCATCAGCAACAGTTTAAACACAGCTTTTTGATAAATGAAGCAAGTCAATACCGCTGAAATATCATCAACCACGACCACTTAAGATTGCAAGATGACTAATTAAATAATCCCTGAGACTGTAAACTACATTCCAGGGCATTATAAGAATAAGATGTAATTTCTGGAAGACTTTCAAGCTATGGCACTCTATGCATCTGTAGTGAGATCCAGCAGCTCTGTCTTAATTACAGACTTGTAGAATACATTAAAGTCCATCAAATTTCTGCAGAGTTAATATAACACATTCTTGGTCAAATGCCTTCTAACCCTTGCGCATACAAACTGCGATGGTAGAAGAAAGTAAAAGTGGAATAAGCTCCCATGATTTGTTCTCCATTAATACTACTGATCATCTGTTGCAAGTGTTAGCACACAGCAAGGAAATAATTAAATAAGGCATACCTTAATGGAATGAGGACTTAAGAGCGAAGGAATGATAGGGGAAAAAAAAAGAAGAAAAAGAAAATAAGCTGTGACAATAAGAAGAAAAGTAGAAAGACAAAAGTAGAGGTCCTAAAAGAGAATGCCTCCTGCCCTTATTGACCACTGGAAAAAATGAAAAATTATAAAACAATAAATCAGTTGATGAAAAAACATTTTATGTACAGTAGTTTCAAAAATGTTCTATTTAAATGAAGAAGAAATAAAATAGGAACCAAGGTAAAAACAAACCCCAAAATTCCTACCCAATCACATATACTGGAATGAAGATTGCAACATGACGCTCATAATGAAATCACAGAATCACAGAATGCCTGAGGTTGGAAGGGCCCTCTAGAGGTCATCTAGTCCACCCCCCCTGCACACGCAGGGCCACCTAGAGCACGTGGCACAGGGCTGCATCCAAGCGGGTCTTGAAGGTCTCCAGAGAAGGAGACTCCACAACCTCTCTGGGCAGCCTGTGCCAGTGCTCTGTCACCCTCACTGTCAGGAAATTTTTCCTTAAGTTCCTGTGGACCTTTTAGTGCTTCAGTTTGTGCCATTTCCTCTAGTTCTGTCGGTGGCCACCACTGAAAAGAGGCCAGCCCCATCCTCCTCACTGCCTCCCTTGAGGTACTTGTACACACTGATCAGGTCCCCTCTCAGCCTTCTCTTCTCCAGGCTGAACAGGCCCAGCTCCCTCAGCCTCTCCTCATAGGGCAGATGTTCCAGGCCCCTGATCACCCTCGTGGCCCTGCGCTGGACTCTCTCCAGCAGCTCCACATCCCTCTTGTACTGGGGGGCCCAGAACTGGACACAGTGCTCCAGATGTGGCCTCACCAGGGCTGAGTAGAGGGGCAGGATCCCCTCCCTCGACCTGCTGGAGACGCTCCTCTTAATGCACCCCAGGACCCCATTGGCCTTCTTGGCCACGAGGGCACACTGCTGCCTCATGGTCAACCTGTCGTCCACCATGACGCCCAGGTCCTTCTCTGCAGAGCTGAAGAAAGAATGGACGTACTAGAATCACTTACTGATATTAAGTTTGTTTTATCCTTTTAAAGACATCTTTTAGAGAAAACATTGTTTCATCATAAAAAAGATGCAATAATTACATAGAGGCATTTCCTCTTCTCAGTGATAAAGTACCAGCCAGGCCCAGGTTCAGCTTGGCGCACATCTACCGTAAGATCAAAAAGGACTGGGCAGCCCATCAGGTCTCCTAAAAGTCCTCAGTTGCTAAATTGGGAAAGCACTAAGTACGAGTAAAAGGAAAATGATGGATCTAGGGAACTATTCTTTTGACAGTTATGTTAAAGGTTCTTCCAGAAACAGTTTATATCCAAGCAACTAGTCTTACCAGTGCCCATAGCTTCCTAATCAAATTAGAAAGATTGAGTCATTAGGGTCAAGTGACCAGCCACAAAATGATTAAAGACAGTAATCAAGAAATCGAAACTAATTAGTACCTAAGCCTATTAGAATGGCTTAGAAATAAATTACTTCTACATGAATTTATGTCTAGAGGTCCAATTTTGAAAAGTAATAGAAGAAGTTTCAGAAATTGGTAGATACAATTCATAGTACTCCGAGTCGAATAGACTATACCTTATGTATTTCAGGGGAAAGGAGTGCAACACAGACAAAAAAGCATGCAACTCTAGGGCAACCTTTTCAGAGGAATGACCAGATTTTGGAGGGTCAACAGTCCCAGGATTTGACAAGTATTTATGGTCTTTCACAAGCACTGTCGTTAACTTATTCAGGAACAAAACTGCACCTTTAAATAACTACCTTTACAAAATTTTACTCCTAAATAAAAGAACAGTAAAAAATTAAATATTTCCAGAAGATTTGAGAGTCAAAAGGAAGAACGCTAGAGAACAAGTAGCCTCCCTCCTTTGGTAGTTTTGGGGAAAGCTCAAAGTCCAAGACTTTGGTTTCTCCAAACTGAGGTACTCTTTTTGAGCTTCTTTGGTATGCAGATCTGGGTTAGGTTTCACCAGTTTTTTATCTTTAATAATAGAAATGCATCCCCTTGTCACGGCATTTCAACATATTTATGTTTCTTCTCAACTACAACCAGGAAATGGAGAGGAGCATGAAAATTAGAAAATATGGAGAAAAAACAAACATCGTCCAAGTGTTTTGTATGTTAAGTTCAGTTCTCATTTATGTTTAAGATAAGGATTTGAACTTGCTTTTATTAGGACCATGAATCCAAAGAGATTTATGCATTCAGCCTATGTTATGTGTGTGCATACATAGAGTGCTTTTGGAAACAAAACTGCTAGAAACTGTAAAATCAAGCACATAATTCTTTCCAAAGATGAGGTTTTCTTGCAAGCCTCAATCTCTATTGAAGCCCGTCATTGTATTTTAGGAAGCATTTTATGCTGCAGACTTTCTTACCTTAGACCTTAGCACACTTAGATGTTTTTATTAAGAACACAACCAACACCACAATATGAATAACTAACTGAATAATCAAAAGAAATTATATAGCAAGTATTTAAAAGTTTAGAATTGCTGAGTTGGTAATTGTATTCAAAAGAAAAATAGAAAGCTTGATCTTTTTACCGTATCTAGTCTACTCCAGCCCTCTCCTTTCTGATATGCTACTTTGACTTCAGCATCATCCTGATTAGCAGGAAAATAGTTTGCTTTCTTGTCTCATAGTATACAAGAAAGCATCTTACAAGAAAACAAATGACCTCTTTTGACACAGCAAGAAGCTAACACCTGTGATTAATTACTCTGCTTTTCTTTCCCTTTGGAAAATACACCAAAAAAGCAAAAGTGAAAGCACAGTCCTTTTTATCAAAGAGCGAGAGGGGTAAGGTGCTCTAATTCATTGCACAAGCAGAAACTGCTCCCACTGAAGATGTGCCAAGAACATTATACTTAATTATATAAACTCCAACTTATGTTCAGGCCACCTTTCCTTCTTATAAATACCATCAAGGCTAATTTTTCATAAGGCTGTGTCTGTTGGAATCAACCTTAGGCAACTCTTTTGCGTCTCTGTCACCTCACATATAGCTGAGCATGGATAGGATAATAGACTATAGCTCTCTGTTAGACTTGGTTATTTGAACTGAATGAGATTATATTTTCAAAAAGTAGGCTGCTTTTCAGGGCAAGTTTTATTTTATTTTTAAAGTAGACAGTTGAAAACTAAGCACCTCCAGTGTGGAAACATATGTCTCTAAAGGACGTAGCAGCCAGCAAGAAAGGAAATATTGGACTTTCTTCCCCTCTATTTAAGAGCACATAGGTGCCAGGAACATATTTTAGCTTTTCAGTGGATGAAAAATTATCTTATTTTTCCCCCTTTTCTGCTTTCACTCTCATTCCTTTCAGTCTTCACTATCTGCTCTCTGCATACTGACTTCTTGCCTCAGCTCATTCAACAATTCTTTATTTTTTAATTCATCTGTTCCTCCTCCCCCCACATAATCGCATTAGTGCTTTTGGAGCTAAGGCAGTACATCTCTCCTTGGGGTCTGGTGACCTTTCTTTTATCATTCACTGTCCCGGAGCAAATACAGAGGGGCAGTACAAAATAATCCACCTGGTGCACCGTGCATGAGCTTGGATACAGAGACTATAATTTTCAATCATACTGCACTGTTCTAGTTATGAAATGGAAAGTGTACACTGATCACAGCAAGCCCTGTGGGAGATTATATCTACGGCATAGACTTCAGCAAGAGAGTACCATGAAGTCTTGGCTCCTTCGTCATGGGTCAGTTGATATTTGGCAGGAGGTGGCAGAAGGTGACAGCTCCAACCACCACAAGGGCAGATGCAGCAGTCAAGCTCAGAGTGAGAAAGGACCAAGGTTCCTACCACTGCCAAGGGCCACGAGCACAGTTGCATGGGTGCCCACACACAAGAGCAGTGTTGCCCTCTGCCTGGTGGTTGCAGCCACCAAGGCTACCCAGATCTCAGTGATGGTGAGCAGATCTGCACAAAGATATGGTATGAAACCGCATATGAAACTGCAGTTTTGCCTGCTGTCTTGCACAGAAAAGAGTTAATAACAAGAGTGACACACATAGCACATTTGCTTGGTGTTACGTGAGATAAGCAGCATGTTTGGCAGGGATTCAGTTTGCGCTTGTTATATTTCCAAATGTGTATGTTTCTCAATGTTTAGATACCAAATGTTGTGCTCCAATTATCATAGCTTCCTGGCGTGCTCTAGCCCCATCGAGATATTTCCCTGAATGTAAGATGCTCTTTGCAGTAGTAGCAGCTGCTGATAGTCTCCTGGCTGCATTCATCAGGCCAGGACTTCTTAACACCATTTTAATCATTTATGCCAGAAAACTATTATTAAGCATACCCAAACCTCTATAGTTCTTCTTGCTAAGTTAAGCCTTCAGTTAGCTCTGATTACTGTACTTTAAAGGTATTCAAGGTATATTTTTTTAAGTATTGTAAATGTTAATGTGGTTCCACTATATATAAAAAAGATAAACAAAAAAAAAAATCAGAGACCCATGACTTTCAAGGGCATATAACAATTTTCCCAGATCATGAGAATGTATCGTCCTTCATTTCCGGTTCTATCACTAGATAATATGTGTTAAACTTTTAAATATTTTTCCATGATCATGGAATACATGCCTTGGGAAAACAAGTATCAGGGGCAGGGGAGAGAGTGGAGTTTGCTGAGGAACATTTCTCCAACAGTAGTTTTTTTCATCCATTGATTTCCAGGCTACTGATTTACAAGCTGTGAATGAATAGTAGCCTTCAGCAACAGGAAGCCAGGCCATTGAGAAACCCTAGTGTGTCAGGTGGGGCCCGGAGACAAGCCTGTCTGGTTGCAGGCAAATTCACTCCAGGAGCCCCTGTAATCAGAGCTGTTAACCAGAAGGAAATGTCTTCAGTACTCTTACATGACCCTTAATCAGATACTGACAGAGTCCGTTTGATCAATGCATTTTTTAAATGAAGGTAACTGCAGTTTGCTGTATGCCTACACTGCTTTTCCACTCCGTTCTCAATGTGCACAGTCAGAGGAATTACTCAGACTTCACCTTCTGCTTTCTTTTATTTTGCTGTCTCAGAAGGCTGAGTCAAAGAGCCTCGGAAGTTAGCAACACTGGGCAGCACTGATGCCCAATACTGCACACTTGCATCTCATCGCATATTGCAGCCCTGGAGACAGGATTGCAGAGTGCAAAACCGCTCGGGCAACTATTTTTGAAGGGTCCAGGCAGATGGGTAGGTGAGACCACAGTCAGACTAAGCCATTTCTTGCATACATTTTCTGTGACCCAAATAATATTGTAAGGACAGTATTACTGGAAATGAAGACCCTACCCTGATCCCTGAAAGCTATCACAGAGGCAATTACTTCAATCAGCAAGGAAGCACTAAATACAAAGCATCTTTCAGAGGAGGATTGCACAAAAACAATTAGCATCTGAGGAGCTAAGCTCTTGTCTCAGTCAGCAGTGCCCAAGTGATAGACATAAAAGGAGAACCAAGTGGGGACTGTTATCAGTCCTCCACGGCAATCCTCACAGTCACGTTTGCAATGCAGGATTTGGTGCACCCCAGGCTGAATATTTCCAATGAGAGGAAGCTGGGAAACCTGAAAGGGTAGTGTATTTTCACTGCTGGAGGAAAGGGCCTCTGTTTCTCCTCAGATGTGTAACTAATGAGCATAAGACCAGAACAACTAATTCCACACATTACATAGGGAAAAGAGTGAAAGAACAGAAGTGCTCTTTAGAGAGAGGCAGAAGGGAGGAACGGGGGAAGAGGAAAAAAAAAAAAAAAGGATGGTTTGAAGTCCCATTGCATTAAAAGAATGTGGTACAAGAGCAGAGATCATCAAGAAGAATAGGAATGTATTAATCAGGCAGTCATTCCCCATCCTTTACGTCACCTGGTTGCACCTTGGTACAGCAGGGGTCCAAAGCAGTGGGTGATCATACATAGCATATGCAGTGAACTGTGTAGCACATATGGTATATACATTGCAGAAACATAAGATAAAAGCTCACCTGCTGTTCTGTGGCTTTCTTAATAGAGTGCCTATGCACCACCGGGTGAATTAAGAGTAGAGTAGCAGCTTTAACTCTAGATTTCCTCACTTCTGTGTTAGAAAGCTTTTCTTGTTTAATTTAAGTACTTAAGTCACTGAGGAAATGAAGGAAATGAAAAATGTGATGTTAAGACACAGCACAATTTAAATGGAGCAAACGAGCCCTCTCAATTTTAGGCAGTCTTATTACATAGTAAAAGATACCTCACAGATGAAACAGGAATAGTAGACCTAATTCCATAGTGTAAGTGCTATGTAATAACAACAACAATAACATTAGTTTAAAAAGCACACATGGCTCAAAAAGTTCAAAGTAAACTAACACTGTTGTTCACGAATGCATCAAGGAAAGAGATAAGAACAAAATTAGTATTCAAATACCCTAAAAAAGTCCACTTTCAACCGTGGGAAAAAGATTAAAAACACACAAAAAAATGGTTTCATTTAAAGGAGTAGCAAATTTGATACTGTGCCCACTTGTACATATATCTGTTTCATTAGGTGTACCATAAGTTAAGCAATTATTACCTAGGCTGAATAATGGCAGCATCCTGAAAAATCACAGCTTTTTTTTTTTTTTTTTTTTTTTAACTGAAATTCAGTCTTGGGCATGCTCCTTACTCTTAAGTATAGAAGGAGACCAGATTAGCTAAAATTAGGTGGAATGAATCTAGGGCATCACATTTCAACAAGGATAAGCTCCACATCTTGATCTGGACCATATGTGAGACTGGAGTTTTTTGTTGGTTCTTATTTTTGGCATTTTCCTAAAGAAAATAATTATAGAACTTCAAACATTTTTCACAGTTTCAGGACATTTCCCTCCCCCATCTACCATCTGCCATACAAGGCAAGTTGTACGATCTTCAGTTTTGTACTATTGCTATTTTAGATTTTGCTTCATGCATGCAGTAGAATATTATCACCGATCCATATGAAGTTACTTGTAGTAAGAATAATCTAATCATTTATTTTAGTAATCATTTCTTTCTTTATGGCTGATTCTGCCATTTGTCTACCACAACCTTTAATGCAGAAATTGCTCAAAAACGGTTTTCATGGTTTCATGAATTATTTCATGATAGCTGAAGAAAACTAAGAGTCTGGAAGAATAACTGTTAGTGTTTTCTATTTCTTAGTAAAGAATTTTTATCCTTGTTGTCAAGCATCATAGCCAAAAAATAGTTTTATGAACTATCATAAGACACAAAGTAATCCTATCCTTACATCTATACATATTTTACATGCTCTCATTCGTGCATATATTTTCTATGTTTAGGAAAGAGAACAAAGAAATGATAGAATGGGATAAAGAGATTCAGCACATGCTTAATAAGTCCATGTTATTCGTAAGTGACAAAACAAATGCAATAAATCACCAACAAGTTGTATATCACAGTTGAATTATGGGTGCTCCTATCCCCTGCAGGTTGGGTGGAAAAAAAAAGCATGTAGAAATCATCAGTCTCCCCCCCACACACACACACAAACACACCTGAATCCTGAAGCTGCTCCAGCACCCATGGCACCAGCCACCCCATCATCAGCATTACCAGTTTGTTATGGGAGAGAGACACTCCCTAACCAAAACTCATGCTTAGCCTCCAGAAACAACCAGATGCCACAGGAGCCCAATCCCGAGTCCAGTACTGACTCATGGGGAATGAAATGGTACAATTAAAGAGTACTTGGTAAAACTAATAGAGGCAACTGGATGATGGGCAGGAGTGACAAAAATCCAGAATTTATGTGAAGCACAAGGTTCTCACTTCCATATTTTAATTCCTCATACAATGTTACTAAGCCTTTTCATAAAATGAGAAATTAAAACTTTAGCTTTTCCCTCTCCTACCACTAAGATTTTTACTTATCCCACTCATAGTAAAGCCACAACATTTCTGCAGCCAGGATGCCTTTTTCATGCCCATCTACAATATGGACAGGAACCTCAAGGATGTATGCAGCATCAAGAAGAAGTGAGACTGATACATAACATAAGAACACTTTATGCTAGCAGACTGGTGCTCTTCTTGGGCACATCCATTAAATAATATTCTGAAACATTTCAGAAAACTCACTTTTCCAAGATGGAAGGAACCACTGCAGAAGGTGGGGAAGGAAGCTTTTATTCAAGTAGCTCTTCAGCTAATAATGAAGAACCCAACTGCTTACATAAGCAATACAGACAGAAACAAATAATCAAGCAACCCCAGGAGTGGGGTGCTGGTGGTGAAAGCATAACATTAATGAGCCCCCAAACCTAGCTTGCTGAAATAATATGTCTTGCTTTGAAGGAACTTTGCCTGTGCTGATGAAGCTCAAGTGTCCTGAGCAAACAGCAATGCATGGAAGCGGGAATCCTTGTTATCTGTTGTATGACAGATGTCAGATGATAGGATGTTGTTGTCCTTGTGGATGCTTTTTTGTATATATATATATAATTTTAAAAAGCAAAACATCAACAAGCAAGGGAAACCACCATAAGTCAAAATACAAGAGCAACTTTGTATGCTAGCCCAGAGATTGAAAGCAGATGTAGGATGCTGTAATTAGGCCTGATCCAAGCCGCCCGAAGTGCATAAAAGCGGTTGTTTTGGAAATGATGGGAGGGACCAGGGAAATGTAAACACAATTTGTCTTTTTGCTGCACATGGCAACAGATTAAAGCAAATGAAGCAAATTAATCATGGGGCAAAAAATCTTCAGGGAGGGCACTTATAAACTGTCATCCTTCAAAAATGGAATGTTTAAATATTAATTTTTCAGAGCTTATATTCTAAGTATTCAGATCTGCAAGCTTGATAAAAACTGAACTATTTTGGGATGTTCTATATTTATTGAACACATGCCTCTAAAAAGCATAATTAAAATGATTGTGAATTCATCAGGAAGAGATTACTGATAGATGCCTAGCTGGGTCAATAGGATGTCTAGCTTAACAGGATTTGGATCAAGTCCTTGTGCTTTGGAAAGTTTGAAGGTAAAGGCTTTTCCAGATGAATAGCACCGATACAAAAAGATGCCTAGAAGGTGGCATTATATCATAAATTTCATATGTTTTGGTCTGTTTTTAGTTCTCCTTTAAAGGAAAAACAAGCACATTGCCCAGTCTATATCAAAAGATTTCAGATTTGGCTTCATTTCAGCAGCACAGAGATTTCATAAGTTGCTGAAAAGTGAGAAGTTTCTTTCAAAGCGAATTGGGCTGTGAATGTTGGATCTAATTAAGACTCCTGTGACCTCCCCACCTGAATATGCCATTCCTTTGGTTTATCTCACTGAAGCGTACTAGAGGCTGTCAATCATGCACAGTACACAGAATCATTTTATGAAACTTGGTGAAAATATTACATTACACCCTGAAGTCACACCAGATAACACTACACAGCATTATCATACAGATAAAAAAAGACTTTTTTTTCTCCAAAAATAAGGTTGGGTGTTTATTAACCACCAATAACTATACTGGGGACATCAGTATTACAAATATACTCACTATTCTTTGCTTTCTTTGCTTTCTCATCACATAACTCAATATTGCCACTATACAGAAGAAAGATTTCAGTGAAACAGTTCCAAGCGCCAAAGCAACGACAACAAACACCCACAATAACTCATACCACTCTGAAATTATTTCTCCCATACCTGTTTTCATAAAAGCACTCTTCCTTCCCTTTTTCTTTTTTTAAATATACTGTGTAAAGGCAAAAACTAGAAACTACATAACATATACACTATCCATGTAAACACAATATTCCAGGCTTCTGCTCCAAGGGACAGTTAAGGAGGAAGGACAATCTCAAAACCCTCTTGGTGCAGGGGGTTTAAGCCATAGAGTGCAGCTCTGACGTCTGGCAGCAGCTTCTTTGCGTTACTTCTGACAAGTCACTGAGGTACCCTTATTTTAAAGTCATTGCCCTAATCGGTATTTTGAGAAGTTTAAACACCTGCCTCTCATTTTTTAAAGTAGCTCAAAGTGTGTACAAGTCTCTGACTGTCAATAAAATTTAAAACTCCCTGACCCTCTACTCAGAATACGTATATTAAAAAACTTCTCCTCCTTCCCAAGTTTTATCACATTTGTCTTGACTCAAGATATTTCACAGCACAGATCATAAGCTTATTAGTGTGGGCAGCAAATTTTTAAGGAAGGAACCACTAAGAATTAGTATAATATAAGTATGTGTAATTTATGTCTACAAACTGTGGTGGACAAATCCTCAGCAACCTGCACCATGAAACTGCTCAGGGATTGCAGTGGCCACAGATGCAAAGGGTTTGGGCACAGAACAGAGAAGGATGAAGAATTCCGTACCTAAGATATGTTTTCTTTAGCATCACAGGTAATTCTTTTTACTGATGTTATTTAGTTTTTATTTTGACTGAATGTTGAAGGTTTTATATAGTATCAGGCTGAAAAAGTAAGTGCGAACACTTGCATAACTGTGGACTAGCAGAATGGATTTATTCCTCTATTGCCATTTAAGACATGTTAACATCAGACTTCTGTCTTACAAAAGCAGATATGAGATATGACATTTTTAATATCTCAGAAATTATGTTCCGCATTAACCAAGAGAAAACATCACAACAGCTTCAAATGCAGTACCAGTTAAAAGAGGATAATGAGCTAAATAGTCTCTTCATTTCAGATAATTGAAGGTTTAAATACATTTTAAAACATCATGATTGCTGTTGTTTTACCCTGAATACTGCATATGACTATATGCCAATGTGAGAGCTATGCTAAAGGAAGAAGTGCCAGAAGGGGTTCAGGGGATTTACTTGGAGCAGTGCAAGCAAATGAATCTGCTGTTCAACTTGGTTTCAATTTAAGTGGACTCCTCCTCCATAGCCTTCATCAACCCATGGCTACTGATGACTTCTGAACTAGTTAGGCCTGACTTGCAGAAAAAAATATATATACAACTACTCACATAGGAAAAATGCATTTGGGTTCTCTCTCTCTCCTCTTTTCTTTTTTTTTTTTTTTTTTTTGCCTCACTAACTTTGAGGCAGCAAGTAGGAGAAGCCTCACCTATCCCACTTAAGGGACTAGTGTTCCTCACAGCAAAAGGGATCACTATAGACGAAGATAATTAAACAAAAAGCACAACAGTTCGACCTGGTTAAAATAAGTGAATAGGTTAAATAAAAGAATAATAATAGAGAAGGAAGGGTTGTTTGTTTTGAGTGCACTGACAGATAGTTGTTTAAACACAACTCACAAATTGCTGCAACTATCTCAAAGTAGTCAGCCTGGCAGTTTATGAAAACAGGAGAAAACCCCACCAAAGCAGGGATGCTTTTTCTTCCTACATACTTCAGATCAGGTGGCCCACTAAGTGTCTTTTAAAAGAAAAGGAGTGTCCTATTTTGTGTCCAAGGGTTCGGCTTCCCACTCCTCCCACAGTGATCCTCTGTGCCCACACTGGAAAAGGGGATCTCCTGGGAAGGCGGACCTTAGCAACAAGCCAATTTCTTGCCTTTCATATCATCATCCTCTCCTCCTCATCCTGCAGGTAAGTCCAGCCAGGCACAGTGGTAGACTCCAAAACAGCTGAGCTCAGGATACCTACTTCTAGGGACCATACAGAGCCATAACAGCAGACAGTTGTTCTCTTCCTCAGAAGAGAGAGAAGGGAAGAAGAAATTAGAGGAGAATTAAAAATAAATAAATGAGAGATGTGGTATGTTTCATTCTCAGATTCTTACTTTTTTTTTCTCCATTTCACTAACATTTCACATTCTCCAAATAAGCAGCCCTTGGTTTAAGGTCTGTTATTTTTATTTTTTTTCCCTCAATATTGCAGTATTTATCAATTTATAAGAAAATGGTAAGGTTATGCTGAAGCAGTATCTAAACTATACAGTTCTTTTTTTTTTTGGTGGGTTTTTTTTTTCCTCCAACATCAAATGACAACTTAATTTTTTCAAATTCATCTTTTTGATTTTCTGCTTAAGTGAATAATTCCACAATTTGGAGGTAGTACCATGAGTTTGTGCCTGTGGTTATTCCAGAAGATGTCACTATTCTGCAGAAATCTTACCAGCAGCCTTGGAATGTTTAGAATTAGTAAGTGGATATTAATACAGTTAAATGAATCCAAGGCTTTACAAAAGGTGCCCTTAATAAGCCGGGGTACTCTGTGTTTGTTCTTATGAAACAAAACTCCACCATCTAGACTTTTCATTAACACATGAAAAGATCAAAGACCAAAGTTAATATTAACTTATCAATTAAGTATATTTGCTTTAAACTCTTATTTCACTCTGAGGCTGAATATTATTCTCCTGATATCTTAGGAAGAGTAGAGCTTCCTAAGGGCTGATGAAGGGCGTTTCCAGAAAATGCAAGTCAAGCAGCGGACAGCTTCACTCTTTGGTCAACTAGGTACTTCTTGCAGAGACTGAGTTTTGGCTAGAGAGGAAAGATCAGTCTAAACCTCAGCTGTCCAGCAAAGGACACTTCTTCACAGAACAAAGCTGAAAGGGCTATCAGAAAAATGGAGCACCAGCTCTCAGCACTCTTTTATCCTTACCTAAAGGAGGATAAAATAATTCACTAAGTTAACAATAAAAAAAAAAAAAGGAATCACCAGTAATTTCCAGGACTAATTTCATAATTATGAGTTTTGGGGGTGTTTTAGGGGTCTAAGAAAGACTATCTTATTCTCATAGAAAAAGATTAAAAGAAAAAGTGATCCTCTAGGACACTGTTGCATTACTGTTTTTGTATAACTGCTTCTGAGATTTTATCCTCTCTTCCTAACTTTTCCACCCTATGCATTAAAAGCATTGCTCATAATGAAAATGTTGCCAGAAACCTGCATCTTCAAAGCTTATTTCTTGTTGCTACAAAGCTATGATCTCTGGGTGGTCTTCTGAAGGCCAGATTAATTGTTCTTCTGTTAGCTGATCTCCAGTTTTCTCAGCATTAAAATATCTCAGGACTTATGACAGCCACTTTGACCTCAACAGGGTTTACTTTGCCAGGCTTCCCACTCTCTATGGCTAAAACTCCAGGAGCTGAAGTATCTTAAGAAGGCATATGTGTGCAACTTGCTGTATTTATTTTTTAATTTTTAAATCACTGTCATCAAATATGCAACCATACTGTATTCATTCAGGCCAGTCAGCTTCCTACTCAGTGTAGTACATTGGAATAGCATTATGGTATGGATTATTTCAATCTAGATCAGTGCATTCTTAGAAATTGTTTCTGCACAATAAAGGATTACTCTCAATTTCATGCCCCCTAGAGAACTCAATTCATGAATCTTTCCCTGGTCAGTGTGACCTAGCAAATCATTTATTATGTTTCCGAATCTGAAAACACTGTTCTGAAACCTGGCATCAGTACTTCAAATCATTTTCTAAAACCTTTTTGAAACTATGCTACTCAAGGCTAGTCTAAAAGATATTCTTCCAGGTCCATGCTAATAGCTGAACACCTAGACTTGTCACTCTTGTAGAGAATGACCTGCCTTGTCACCTATTTTTTATTTCTTTCTTTCTTGATACCTAGCTGAAATAATGGACCACTTCCCTCCTGTTCCTGCATAATCCACACTACCTACCTTAGCATTTGCTCTGACAGATGCAGCATTTTGAGCAACCGAACCAATGTGCACATGCTATACAGTTCAGCAAGTCCAATGCTTGCAACCATGGAGCTGATGCTGATCAGTTTCCAGTTTCTTCAGTTTCATTACAAAAGTAGAGCAAATACTGAGGAATCTTCTCTTCTACCTACTAAAGAAACCCCGGACTTGTTACCTACACACCATCATTGTTTCTTACTGCTTGTGCTCTGAAGTTTAAAGTCTGACCACAAAATTCTGGGCTGAGAAAGCCAAGAGAAGAGATGATTAAGTAGACAAAAAAGCTGCTAGTTAACTCCATCTCATGATTCTTGACATGGTAACAGGGATTTTGATGTTAACAATTTGATGTCTTCCAGAGAAAACAAACAAACAAACAACACATCCATACATTTTCTCCTGTTGATTAAATAATCAACATTTTACGAGTAAGTAAAACCATTTGCTGGGTAACTGCTCAGTTCACACATCTTTGCTCAACACACCTAGAAAATAAGTAGTAAAAACACACCTAGAAAATAAGCTGCTTTCTCTACAGAGCTGGACACAGAGCAACAGAAAAGAGGCTCCACACAGAAAATTTCATGATTTGATAGCAGCAGCATCACTGCCCATCCAGTGCTGACTGGCCTTCCGTCAGCACAGGAATTAGCTGTGTTCACCTTGTCCTTGGCCACTCTCAATGAAATCTAAGAGGAGAGAGAAAATGGAAGAGTTGATAACTCCTTTGGGAAACTCATGTTTCTGTTGAGTTCTGATCTGCTCTGGAGCCAGTTAGGTTGAAAATCCAAGAGAAAACACAACTGTGGCTCCTGTGTAGTCAATATTTATTGCTGACAGCGCTATGAGGGCGCAGTTATAGCTGCTTTTGGAAAAGCCTAGTCCAGTTCATCTGGAGCCATTTCTATGTCCTTAGACTATCACATGTCAGGAAAGGCAACCCATCTGATCTGGCTGGATTGCCATCCTCTTGCCCTCCTCTGTCCCTTTTACATACACACAGGGTTTTGGGCAGGCAGACCCACGCTCATAGACCCCTTCAGCTATTTCTGTGTTATAATAATAAGGAACAAACTGTAATTTCCTACATACTGTGAAGAAAGAGAAGCTGAATTAAACAGCAGTATCGATTTCCTGAAGACCTCCATATACTAAGAACTCGTTGTGCTCTCTGCTACCCCAGCTATATTAATTCAGTTAATCAGACATGCTATAACATTTAAAGAGGCAAAGACAAAGGAGTGACAGTGACCTTCACTCATGAGATGATGTGCAAAACACTAGGGATTTCACAGTGAGTATGAATGCTTTTACTATAGACATGCAAGACTCCTTCACAGAGTTTCTGTTAGCAATCACCATTTCCTGGGCTCTTGGCTCACTGCTATTGTGTGTTTCTACTCCAAAGCAAAAATGGTATGTTAAAGAACAAGATAAAACAAAGAAAACACCCCACTCCACCCCGCGAAAAGCAGTCCCTCTTCTTGGGAGCTGCTCAAGGCACACAATAAAGATGCTTCCCAATATTCCTCTCATACAAGGTGAATAAAAAGCTGAACAGTCATGGATGAAGATGTGTTACTAAAACCTGCAGTTACGTAAAAGGTTTTAAAATTGAAACTGCTGGCCTTTAAGTGGCTGTAGATAATAGGTGTGCTGCAACCACGCTGCTTTTAATCTAACTGCACTGAGTGACAAATGATAGCATGAGGCCAAGAGGAATGGCCCTCCCTGCAGAGTTGTGCTCTTTAATATAGTTTTTAGTGTGCTTCCTAATCAAATATGAAAATAAGCATGCCATCAGCAGCACCTTCCAGTTTATGAAGGGACTTAAAATAAGATCTCACATGTTTTTCATGCAGTTGAGTTAAAAATTAATGATAGCTTTTCCATCTGGAAATTATCATTCATTGTAAACCACTTTTTTCCTTCTTCTTTCTTTTATCAGAACACCAAATGTCAAAGTGTAAACAAGAGATTTTTGGAAGTCTTTAACAAGCTATAGAAGAGTTAATGCCAAAAATTTTACGTAAACTCTTGGTGCAAAGAAGGTCTTCATCTTTATCAAGGTGGCCCTCGTAACCCCAGTGCTCTTTGAAGCATTTGTGTTCCGCAGTTCTTCTGCAACCCTTCAAACTCCAGGCCATTTATCATCAACTTCCTTTTCTTTTTTTGTGTGTTTTTTTGTTTGTTTGTTTTTCATCTTTCTAGTTCTCATTTGCTTGCATATTTTCACTATTGAGGTGATAACTTTACTTGGATGCAGCTTGCATCAACATTTGACCCAGCTCCAGATCTCCCTCTCGTTCCTCAGCCTTTGCACCCTGACACGTCACAACTTTTGACTTGAGCTAATCATTCACCTCCTTACACTGGCTTATACACTGGGTGAGTAGGATTATTTAAAGAGATCTGTATCTGACACCCATTACTGCAAAACAGAATGCTGAGCATAAATTAAATGAAACAAAGTAAAGCAAGACTTGCAGGGAAAACAGGTTTTATCAATCTGATGCAGCTGGAAAAACTATGGTAGTTTTTGATATACTCTCTCCATGGGCACAACTGCTTGGGTCTCTCAAGAACCTTAGAAAAGAATCTGAGAGGAATAAGTCATTTCACTTATCTCAGTAGCATAGATTTATTCAGGTAGTGAAGGATCATTTAGAAGAGATTTGAGCCTTGCTTATAACAGTGAAAGTACCCAAAGAGCTTGAGCCCAGATTATATTGTGTTGATACACATTATTTTAACCATCAGACAACTAACTCGAAGGAAAAAGTCACTACGGGGGTGTGGGCAGTACACTTGCACTTCTCTTCCTCTTTGGCAAGGAGCTGGGGCAGAGCATGGCCACCCAGTGTCCAGGTGTGCCCCTTGCTCTGCCCCATACTTACACAAGCATAAGCCAATACTCTGATTTATACGAGGAACCCCCACTGCTTCACTCAGTGTGTGGTTTCTAAGTACAAATTAGCTACATGTGTATTTTATACTTCGTGTTCTCTTCATGTGTATTGGACAAGCACCAAGGTGGTGACATTCAAAGGAGCATAAAAGACAAACTCAGCTGCCATTTAGTGACAGCACATCTTGGACATTTGACTCTCCTGCATGACCCTGCCTAACCAGCTATAAGTTAATAAATATCTAGGTAGGATACTTTGAATTCTATAAGCCTAATTTAAATATACAACTTAACAGTAATTAGGAACAGCTTGGAACACAGTTGAAAAGAAACTTTTTTTCAGCTGAACTGACAAATTCAAGAAGCTTCTGCTATTTTCCGCTTTGAGTTTTTCAGAAGGAAAAAAAAAAAAAGGAGAATGGAATGACTGAAACTGCACAACTCACACTAAAGGAAAACCTAACTGCAAAGGGTTGGCAAGAGAGTGTTTGCACAGACACAACACAGGTGACATGGATACAGTCCAGACCTGGCACTCTCTAGGACATCTCTGGCAATATTTAAATTGCTAGAGCAGGGAGCATCCCATTGCTACAGGAGAAAAGCTTTCAACAGAAATCAGGCATTATGCAAGAGAAAGCACCTTGATGGTCTCATTCGTGCAGACACTCCTAAAAGCTTTGTTCCTACCCCATTTCCCCCCAGTCCAGTTATTTCGCACCTATTGAAATTTTAGTAAGGGAAATTTGACGTGCAGAAATGGATCATTCAAAACCACTCATCTCTTTTTATTTAAAGACCTTCTGTCTTCAGATTACTTATAAAACTCCCTCGTGCTCTTGCCCCAGTGGCTTCAAACTCCACTTTGCAACATCTTTACAAAAAAGAGAGGGGAACATCTATATGGGAAGGCTAGAAAAGAAAATACAAGTCTTTCACCAGGTTCCATTAAACAAGAAATAATCTGTTCAGTGGAGAGTAATTAGCAGAGATGCTGCCCTCTGCCCATGCCTGCATTATCACAATCAGCAACACAACATGCAGAGAAAGGAAGAAGGATGGATGGGATAGAGACAGAAGTGATTATCATAAGCTACTGTCTCATCGTTCATAACCTTGATTCACATATATAGTAAATACATCCTCTTCCTTTGCGTCAGCCCGTGTTGACACCTACAGTAATTACTCCCAGAAAGTTAATTCTCTGCGGCAATATTTCCATCTTTCTTAATTGCACAAGTACCAGCTTGCAGTCCGTCAGCACTGATGAGTGGCAACATGCTCCTGTCAGCCAAGTAATTTGTTGGCACAAAGTGTCACTGACACTTCAGGCTACGTGTTTCAAAACCCCTCATGCAAACGAGGCAGAGTAATTAGTGCTGACCTTCAGCTAATGTTGGTTGCCAATCAGCAGCTTTTCCCCTACTCAGCTGCCGCTTTCATATTTTCCACTTAACACCTGGGAGTCAAAGACTTGCCAGTGGTGCTCTGGGTAAGCAAACAGGAGGGCTCAGTCTGGTTACTATTAAGCTCTAGGGTATTTCTCTAGTGCTCCCTGGAATAGGTGTCATTTTTTCCAAAGGGAAGAAAATTTCAGGGCACTCTACATCTCATGGAATTAAAGGTAAATTTTATATTTAAAACAAGAATAAGTAAACTAAAACACACACACACACACAAAGAAGCATGTGAAAACGTATGTATTACAGTCTGGAAAAAGGTACTTTTTGGTTCAGGAGAACACCATGTATTTCCCTTATGGAAAAGGCTGTTTGAAGCTTCACAAATGAGGGCACAGAAGTTAAGAGGGACCATGAAGTTGCTGTTTCAAGAGCTGCGTTCCCCGGACCCGGGAGTGAGGGACAGGGACAAGGCGGTGGTCCCAGGAGAGGGTCCTCACTGTGCTTCCCTGCTTTCAAGACGTGGGGATTTATCTGTAGCTCCCTTGCTCCAGACAAACTGGCTGCACCCTCCCTCACTGTCAAACCAATGTGAGGAAAGATAAATCACCTTGAGTTAATCCTTCACAGCCTACATATAACACGAAGCGAGCAGTAACTTGACACTTCAATCATTGCACTGTGACGAGCTGCTGTTGCCCACCGAGCTGCGAGCACAGCCTGTGCCAGGGCCTGTGGTCACTGGCTGCCCCACGGCTCCCAGGGTAACAACTGCTCTTGCCTCAGCCCATTTGCAAGTAAAAAGATTAATCAAAAAAGCCCATGGAAGTTACTGGCACCTCCCAGGGTGCTGTGGGTGTCCAGGGTCATCACAGGAGCACCCACTGCCCATGGGTTTTGGCTTTTGCTGTCGGAGCCCTGGAGGTCGGATTGCCTGGGGTCCATACACCCCAAAACCCACCTTCACAGGTTGCATTTCTCGTTCTGACAAAGCCTGCTCTGACTGTGCATCAAAATGAAACTGCATGAGGAGCAAAGCACTCAAACTCCACAAGCTGCCCCAGTGCAGGCAAGTCACATGAAGGAAGCTCTTGGCAACAAGCCTCCTCTTCATCCCTCCTCCACAGGCTCAGGCAACTGTGCAAGCTCTGAGGTTTTTGGCTTCCCCAAAACACCAGCCGACCAAAAACAACTGACAGTGTGACCACTTCAAGACTCCTTTCCCTCACGTAATCTGATATAAGCAGTAACAATAGTATGGCAACAAAAGACTGCCTGGTATCAGTTCCCAAGTACAGTCTTGGTCTCTGGTGCTGGTCTCCAGGACAGTCTCTGGTAATACACAAACCTTTCACAGGCAGCAAGAGAAGCAGGTTACTGCAGAAATCCTTAACTAATGAACCAAGCCAAGGGGGAATATACACCTGATCCATGCATGTATGGTGGTGGTCCCAGCTCCCCTTACCTCCACCATGGAGGGGGTGTATTTTGAAAGACAGGAATAGCAAGCTGGGACATGTAGAAGTGAAAGCATCAATCCCGGGTGAATCCTTAGATTCGCCCTGGCCATATTTCGTTATTCATCTACGAGTGAGGCCACGTTCCTTTAGGAGCAAGTTCCTGTCCAAAGCATTCCCACTAACCCACAGGCAGATAGATGGGCTGTATCTGGAAGAGGAACCGAGGAATTTTTTCAGGCCGCACATACTTTTTCTAAATTTCTCTCAGGAACAAATTGTTCTTTTTGGACGAGACTAAATAATTTTTGACATTTTTTCTCTTCTTAAAGAGATCCTGAGTCAACAGCTTCTAAAGCCAGGGGAGACTGCAGTATCTCAACACCTTCAACTGCCCAATAAAGCTTGTAGATATACACATGTGCACATATCATATATCCATAACATGCAAGGAGCTGCAGGAAGATACCTGAAACAAAGTACCCTTTCGTATTTATTTTACAGTCACTCTGGGACACAACAAATTAACTGAGCTAATCAGCTAATAGAGAGGATTAACTCTTCTAAAAATTAGATTTTGTGGTCCCCAGGCTTGGGAATTGATATCAGAAAGTCTTCAGCCATTGACTGTGTTACTGATTATGTCCAATTAGGGCAAGGGAAAGGAGTCTGAAGTGGAGCAGGAGAGAGAGGCATAATCCGTGCCTCATGTAAGGCAGAGCCATGTCACTTTCATAGCGTTACCCAATTATTCACAATCTCTCTGTAGCCAGGGGTACGGTTACCATTTCACCCAGCGGCCTGACACTAACATGTCCCACTAATGGGGGGAAGCTGCGTCGTGGCAGCTCAGGCCGGGTTTTGCTCACTGACAATTTTTCCAGGTGGGAGGTTGAGTTTCAAACCTGGAGCGAAATTCAAGCTGTCGTCCTGCCGAGAGGTGCCCACGAGTGCAGCGGGCCGGCAGCATCCTCGTGCCACGCATCCTCACCAAAGGAGTCCTCCTGCGTTTCAGCACCACAGACCTCTTCTTTCTCCTCCACCGTCACTTACCATGATCCTTTATGATCTTTCTCCAGTTGCTGCTATACCTGGTGTCCATGTTTCTGTTGCGCACATGGTATTTGGCACTAAATATAAGATGTTCCTTACTTACAGAAGGGATTTGGGTAAAGCCTTGCTTCAAAGGAATAGCATGCATTACTGCTTTTCCACTATAATATTTTTCCCTGCCAAGGGAGAAGGGCAAGAGTAGGAAAAGTAAAATAATCAAACTATATCAACAATCTAAAACAAAGAAATCCACAGCTTCTAATTCAACAACAACAAATGCAACTGTTCAGCAGCTGGCAAGTAGATTGTGGCCGTCTCTCTCGATGCTGACAGTAGGAGTTTAGCGCTGCAAAACCCTCATCTTTTCCTGAGCATAAACTCTCTTCCTCCCCTGGCTGCCGTACACATCTCTAATTTAAGAAATATCTTCATAGTATGTTGTCCTGGAAAGGTCAGGAAAAGGACCCCCAGAGGGAAAAGCAATTCTTTGATCATAATGCAAATAAAACATAGAACACATATATAAATATACACACATCTCTCACAGGAAATTATATCACTGGTAAAAAAATGGCTCACGTTGAATAGTTACATGGCCAATCCTGACATTACAATGTACTTCATAAGAACAAGAACTGTCAGGTACAGTGAGCACTTAGCAAAGTCAAGCATCCACACGCACCTCCTTCAGGGCTCCCAGAGGCTCAGCAACTCCAGCAGGAGCAAACTGGGAAGTTTGAGATGTTTTCTGGCTTCCCTCAAGCAATTCAAGAAAACAAGGGCTATCAGGAGTGAGCAAATAGAAAAACTTACTAAAGGACAGAAAGAGCAAAACCGGGAAGTGGCTGTTCCTTGAACATGGGGGCTCACCATGCCCTGAGCAGCAGTGCATGGGGACAGAACCGAGGAAAGAGGCAGGAAAGGCTGCTCCTTACAGCCCTACCAAGGAACTTCCACACAGCTCCCAAACCACAGGCTTTTTCAACCCTTCCTCAACCTCTAATAGCCTCCAGATTAACTCACATTATGTGCCACAGGACAACTCTAATCTCACCTTACATTTAAACAGTTATTTTACATCACGCCCACACAGAAGAACCCTCAGGGCACACAGGAATCAGAAAGCACCAAGCTCATTTGCCACCACTTTGCTCTGAGTATGCACAGCTGGGCAGGGGAGGGACACCCCCATTTAGATACATGCAAGGGAGCTGCGTTTAAGTTATCTAGTATTTTAAGCAGGTGCTAGGGTCTGTGCATGATAAAAGGCTGTTAAAAAATGGGCCCATTAACCCTGGGTGTGTGGGTTTTTTCACTGTTTTTCAATTTGTTCTGCAGCATAGAAAGCCAGACTAACCTAGTAATCCCAGCGTAATGTTTTTCTCTGAGTAAAAGGTTGGACTGGATTTGTTTTTATCCACATCTGTCCCCTGTGTAATACTGTGGAAGACAAGTTACAGCATGGGAAAATGTATGCTTTCCTATCCACTTAGAGTTCCCTTTATTATTTGCTGCAGATGGATGCAGGTGTAGGTAGTAGCTACTGATATCATCTAAAAGCTCAGCTATGCATCTCAAGATATGTGGCTGCTATAAGGAGAAGGTTGAAACTGTGCAGGTCAAATGTTAAGTTCATGTCCCATAACAGCAAAACTGAGCTGTCCATGACAGTGAGGCAAATTTAGAGTTACTTGGGTCTCTAGGGTTGCTCCCAGATAACCATATGGCCCATGCCAAGGAACTGCTGCATGCATAAGACAATATCCATCTAGATGACTGTGTTTTAGGTCCTTAGACATATGATATTTTTCTCTGACAGATGTCAGACAGGCAACCTCTCCTTTTACATCAGATGGTCTTTTCCTAAGCGTTTTCTGAATGGAGGTAAATCCTTTAGCCACCTTGGAGTAAATCTGCAATGCATTAGGCATCTTGAGAGAACATGGAGCCCAGCTGTGCCAAATTGAAAAGCAGTGTTCATTCCAAGCTTTGATAATCAAGGAAAGGGACAGGGGTCTTTTAAGCTTCAAAAACCAAGATACAAATACAACACAGTTTGGTCATCTCTCCTTTTCATTCCTGTCTGGCTGTAGACCAGTTACTTTTTATTTGATTTGGATTTTTTTTTCCATCTTCATCAGTAAACAGGAATTAAATTGAAGGGAAGACCTTGTGCATTTGATCAACCCACCCACACAGTGTTGTAAACATCCAGTGAATCCACATGTGGTATCACTCAGTTAGTAAATAGAAGCTCATGCTTTTCCCAACCCTGTCACTACGCAGTGTCCTGCGCCGCAATATAATGCATCAGTCCCCAGTGGACAAGAAATGAGATTTTAGCTGAGAAACTGAAACTCACGTGGAATGTGAGTGCAAGATATGAGAGACCTGAAAGACCAATTTAATGGCATCCTCAGGGGCACATCTGCAACTATGAGTATGCAGAGCACGACAGTGCTTCTGCTCTGCCTCCACCTCTCTGTTTTGGAGGCTGCTTTCCACCCCACAGCAGCTGCACAGCAGAAGAGTGATGGCCTCTTTGTCAGGGAAATTTAGGACAGCAAATGAAATCAAGACTATACGTGAAATATTTTCCTTCTGGATAGGTCTTATGTTGCTTGTAGTTCATGAAAATACTCGTATGGAGAAAAAGAAAGGGGCCAGGCCATGACATCCAAGTTTGTTTAGACCTCTTCAAGTACCTCTGCTTAGCCAAGAAGTCAGAATTTTGCCATATGCAGTAGCCAAGAAGGAACAAAATTAGCAGCTTTGTTACAGTGTCCCTCAACGACACGTAGCTAAACACGCGTTAGTTTTGCAGCCCTTGCTAGCTGCTCCGTTACCCACCTCCCTTACAACGCCGGACTCCACCGGCTGCGTCCCCCTTGCCAAAGGCACCCGGCGCTCGCAGCGGGTCCCGCGCCGAGGCCCGGTGTGGGGCGGCTGCCGCGAGGCTGCCTGCACGTTGCATCGTCCTGGGACCCATTTTTAGTTCAGAATGACTAAAGAGGGGACCATAAAGGAGGAAGACTAAAGAGTGGCTAAAAGGAGGGCTTTGCCGAAACCCTCCAGGAAGGTAATTTTAATGTTGCGTGTCGGAGGGTACACGCAGCATGCAGATATGTGGGAAGGCTCCTTTGATGCCAGATGCAGGTCATGGGCAGGCAGATTTGGCGAGGGCTTGCTTATCCTGCCAAGTGGCAAAAGTCGCTAGCGTTAACTACCTCCCAAAACAGACCCAAAATCTGTTCTAGGAAAATGAGTCGATTCTCTTCAAAAATGAACCTGAAAATGAACAAGGAAGCGTATGAAGTTGACCCGGATAAAAATAGAGGAGTTCAGCGAAGTGCCAGTGTAGATGTGCTCATCTGGCAACTTTTGAGCTTTAGATGTGTTGCCAGCTCTAACTTTCAAAGCTTCTGAGCTGTTGTTTTAGTATAAGGTTGTGGAAATGACATTGAAAATGACACTGAGAATATTACTACTTTCTGTGGTGTGAATGGTGTGTATTGATGGCATTAAATGCATTAAATTTTTTGCCAGAGAGAATATTGCAAACATTGCAAGAATACTGCCACTGAAGAGGTCCTGCTTCCAGCTGTGGAAAAAGAAAACCAAAAAAACTCAGATTCCATATTTTGAACTCCCTGATGCCATTAAAAAGTCTAAATTATTGTTAAAATCACGCTGAATTCCCAGGTCTAGTCAAAGAAATTGCTTTTAAAGCAGAACATCCACACTGATTCAAACACTTTTCTTTTTTTTTTTTTTTTTTNAGAGAAATTGCTTTTAAAGCAGAACAACCACACTGATTCAAACACTTTTTTTTTTTTGACCAAACTCTTATTTTTGTGCAGATGTCAAAAGTTCACAGAAATGGGTAGTGTCCCCAGTGCGGGCCGGAGGAATTAGTCCTCTGAGCACATGTGGATTAAGGCAGGGCAGGGGATTACACTAAGTGCTGGGGGGCCGTGGCAAGGAACAGATCCCAACATTACAGCCCCCATGCTGTGCTTATCATGGGGACCGTGAAAGTCCCCACGGCGCCTCAGCCTGAAAGTACCCAGAGACCAAGAGCTCTTCCCAAGCTAATCCATGGATTACCTTCCATTACTCTGCCAACCAGAAAACCTTAAAGCATGGAGAGCATTTTATTCAAGAGCATAAAGTATCCCATCATCACTGTGTTTTTTTTTTTTTAACTTTTACATCTTCTATTTTACTGTCACCATAGTGAAATATATATTTCGTACATAAAATACTCTATGTTTCAATTATATGGCAATGGTGATCCAAAGTTGTTGGGTTTTTTTTGTTTGTTTTTAAAAAAAGGTCTTTCCTCAGGCTGGAGCACTCTTCCTTCAAGTTTTCAGTCATTACTGAGACACCCACTAAGAGTCAGGTCCATGCAAAGCTACCTTAAGTAATCTTCAACAGGATGCTGTTTAAAGATGGACTCTGCAAACACCGGTGCGCTCAGCAAACAATATAAAAATACAGTGTTTCTGCCAGTACCTGAAGAAATGTGTGCAAAATTATTACAGCTGCAAACACATTCATTTCCACTTGCACAAAGAAAAACTTGCCAACTAAATCATTTGATTGATTTTAGTTTTTATTAAGTCATCCAGGCCTGCTGCAGCCATAGTCTCCACGCTAAAATCTGTTGTAATTTCGTTTATTAAACATTAAAAAAAAATCATACAAGCAGACACCACACTCTTAAATTTCTTGGAGCTACAATTGACTCGCAATATAATCCCCCTGTGCATTACCGAACAGGGCTGTCAAGTCATAACAGCTCTATTACAGCTTCTGCTTCAGTCCCTGCTAGTCTTTGTGCAGCCTGCCAAAACTTCCACCCACCCGGGGGAACCTGCATTCAACAACAGAGGAGAGGAAATTGTGCTCAAATGAGCTGTTCTCTCGCTGAGCAGATTGCACAGGTTGTTCTCTCATTGCTAAAGCTGCGCGGGCCGAGGGCCGAGGGAGAGGGAGAGGGAGAGCCAGGCTGCGGATTGACGGGCGGCAGGAGAGCGGGGCGCAATCAGGGGCTTTTCTCCCCCTTGGGTGACTCTAGTAACGGGTGAGGATTTGGTAGCAACAGCAACGCGAGGCAGCAGCGGGGACCGCACTGCGGGGCTCGAAAGCCCTGGCTTTGGGTGCCACGCTAGCACTAACCATCTGCAGGTCCTGCAGGGACTCGTGTCAGCTCTCTGCACCCCGCACACGTGGGAAATGGGGACAATGATGCTTTTCCTTTATACCCAGGACTTTCAACTTTTAGGGATGTATTACCCATGGTTGGATCGTGCTGTCCAGCACCGGGGAGCTCCCGAGATGTGGCCTGCCCTGGGCCAGTTCGCTGCCTCAGCTACACGGAAGGATTTCTGTGAGATTTCCTTCTGCCGTGGTCCTGAAAGACTTCAGTGATGGAGGACTCACAACTGCCTCTACTGCCAATTTTGAAGGATATTTAGGGCCTGAGAGGAAAAAAAAAAATCATTCTATAGGTACCACCAGGCATCACTCTGTAGCAGTGTTTATTTTACTATTTCCTGTGATTTAGTGGAAACATTACCACCTTCAGTGCAAAGGTGACTTAAGGCACGTTAAGAAGTTTGACCAGGAGGGAGAGAGTTTCCTTTTGAGATGGTCCAAAACGCAGCCACACCACCACGAGAAGCAAAGCTGCGCTGCCGCCTTGGCTCTCCTCTGCTGCTGGTGTGCAGCAACTGATGTACAAGGAGAATGAGAGCAATCGGGATTCAAATCAGGAGCACTTTCGTGAATGAAGTTATCTGCTGTTATTTACCATTCCCCATCGCCAAAAGTGACAGTGCCCCGGTGAGGACTGCAGATTTGCTGAGCCAGGTGTTGGTAACCCACAGGAAATCCCGGCACCGCTCTCCTGGCTTTACACTCAGGCTGAAAGCCTTCCTTTCCCCTTCCCCTACCTCCACCCAGCACAGCTGCTGCTCGGGGCCCTTGGTCCCCCTCCCCGGGATGGAGTGAAGCCTTTCCGAAGCCGTGCCGGAAACCCCAGCCCCAACAGGGACTCGTGGTCTCCAAGCAGACCCCACGGGCCCGCGGCACTGCTCGTGCGATGCTGAGGGGCTGCGGTGGAGACTCAGTCACCAGCAGCTGGTGGGAGCCCACACCTTCCACTGAGCTGAGCCGGTGGAACAAGTGGGCACATCTGAGCAAAATGAATAATAATTAAAGAAAACCATCCCAAAATTAAAATGGGCTTTTTTTTTTTTTCCTCGCTGAAAGTTGGATAAGGTGTGCATGGTCTAAAAAGAAAAATATGTGCACATAACGCCAAGCTTATAATATTAGCAATAAGTCTCATGGGTCCTTCTCCAAGTTGCAGTTAGAGTTTTACAGTATGCAGAACCTGCTTTTAAGACATCCCATTCTACTTTCTCACCAGAGAATGCAAAATATTAAGCAATTATTGCAAAGCTTCAAATGTAGCCACTCTTAAATGACACACGAGTCAGCCTATTTTTCCTCCAAGAATGTTATACTCTAAGAGATTTGTAATATGCTATTCACCATCCCCATGCAAGACCGTGCCCAGCATCTCTGGAGAGAGCAGTAACCGTAGCCCTATGGCCATACTCAGCTAAGGCTAAATGAAGGAAACAGGAATGTTTCCCCTGAGTCCTCTACTCTTGCCTCTGGTTTTGCTAGCTTGATATTTCAGGTACTCAACCAGGTCTTTTTTTTTTCTCACCCTCCCAGTGGAAAATTAACCAGTTCTTCACAATCAGTAGGTGAAACCTCTGACAGCTCTCACAAGTTTCCTAGGACTTTTTGCATCAGAAGATGTCATACTAGTGGCAATTCCTCCCCAAAACCTTCAAGATGTAGGGCTAACATTTAGCTTAAAACACTAACTATATTTCATATGCTTGTTTATCTAAGACCATGCCACATATATTAGATAAATATTTGAAGAATTACAGATTCAATATTACACTAACAGTCCATTTATACATGGGCAGCCTTCTAATAGCAAACTCAAAGTGGTTTACAGTGTGACAAGAGCACTGGTTGGAAAAAAATTAAATATGTTAATAAAATAATAAAAGGCAAGTAATCTGTTGCGAGAGTTTCCTCCTGGGCAAGTTGCTAGTACTTTTGTGGCTATTGCTTCATTTGGAGGGGTGCCTGTTCAGTCAGTATACAAACTAATATGAAGGACATATAGGAAGACTAAGAGAGGATCTGATCGGGATTTCTGACTGCTTCAATAAGCTTAGAAAGAGTAGCAGAATGTTTTCAAAGCAGTTTGTATAACTAATTTCCTTACAAAATGCAAAGATTTGTCCTGTTTTCTTTGAACACTGTCTCTTCTAGTGGAGCGGTACCTGCTGTCACCCACAGGATTTTCTCTCAAGACTGGTGAAGTATTTCAACTGTAATTTTAATGCTTCCTTAACAGGCACTTGGCAGTGAAATACGGCCCAGATCATTATGTGGTCTCATTAGGAGGCTGTATAACAACTAGCGATTGCTTAAACTAAGCTTAAAGATTTGGGCTGAAAAAGAATGCTAGGGAAAAGGTTCCAATAAAAAGGCATCCAATGAATATTAGTGAAAAAATGCAATGCCATTGAAGTAGGTAGTTTTAGGGAGAGAGGGGACATTCCTTTGGTACTGTACTTATTGTAGTTAAAAACACAGGTTTTGTATATAATTGGAAATTTTTCTCAGTTTTGTGCAATAAATACTTCAGCCTGAGATACCTAAAACCCAACCAAACAGTACTAGATATCATGGTAACCAAATTGAAAAAGCTAAATTATCACTTCCCTCCAAAAGCGTTAATATATTTTATGTCTCAAAGACACAGCTAACTGAATCCAGTCTACATAGCATATTCCACAGAAACCATATGACAGGGGAGAAAGATAAACTCTAATTGTGTGGCCACCCCAAAAATCCATAGGCACAATGACAGACTGAAATTTAGATACAGAGACAAAGAAAAAAGAATTAAGTAATGACAAAAAAAAAAGAGAGAGAGAAATAAAGCAAAGTTACCAAGAAAATATCTATACTTAAACCAGAACTAGAGTTTATTTGTTCATATTGTTTCCTACTTCCATTTGGCTTCCCTGGCAGGTAGCCCAGTGCTCCATCAGTAGGGGAAAGGAAGTTACAGTATCACATTGTTGTAGGGATTGGATTTTATTGCTTTGCTATTACAATTAGGCAAGCATTAACTCAGTTAATGAGGCATAACTTTTTTTTTTAAAGTATATACAGCTGGGGAATGTGGATTAGTCCTTCACTAAAGCCTCAAACACAAACTTTATGAGAGCACGGGAAAGAGTTTAAAAATAATAACATAATAATAAATAAGAGGTGGTGCATCTTTAGAGCGAGTGGGATACAAAAAGCAAGGACTCATCCCTGTCGATGGGAGACCCTGATGACACACTGCATGTTCGAGCAGCGTCCAAACCCAGGTAGAGGCCCAGAGCACCCACCTCACTCCTGAGCAGGAGATGCCTATGCACTGCCTATATTATCAGCTCAAGAGGAATTATTTCTCTCTTTTTTAAACTACTAATTAGCTTTATTTTGTTTCAGCATCACCTGCTCTTCTCTAAGTGATACTGCTGTGTATCTTAAGTTTTTACATTGCCACTCTAAATCCTAAGTGGGAGGAAGTGTCTACACCATATATCATTTATGGGGAAAAAAATCATAGGCAAAACTAAATATCTGCTGGGAATCCATACAGCTTAACTAGCGTGGCAAAAGATCCCAAACAGGAAGCATAGCAAGCAAAGCAGCACAGTTGTAAAATGCTGCTTTAATTATCTCCTATCCTAATTTTTGGATTCTCTGTCTTGTTGGCCTACAAACTGTGGTGGATTGGGACTCCCTTGTGCTTGCACATCATTCGACGCTGTGAGAGCAGGTGAGCCGGGTGCGGAGCAGCATCCCCAGCAGTTGTGGGTAGCGCCTTCTGCCTCTGCGCGGCTCTCACGGGCACAGGGATGCGCAGAGCAACGTGGAGCGGAGCAGCAGGGGACGGTGCACAGGGATGCGCAGAGCGACGTGGAGCGGAGCAGCAGGGGACGGTGAGCTGCGAAGGGAGACACAAACTCGGCACTCGCAGCCTCGGTGGCTGGAGAAGGAGCCTGGGGCTGCTTCAGCCCTCTGAACCACGCAAAGGAAAACAGGAGCCTTGCAAAGCAGTGAAAGGATGATGGGAAAATGCTGGGAAGAGCAATTGCTTCAAGTTGGGAACTGCACCCAGACTTGGTTCTGCAGCGGTGGGAAGCAGGGGTGGGAAAAGCAGCCTTGGTGGCACTTGCTTGACTCTCTGGGAAGGGCATGGCACAGCCACACCAGACCTCCGCTTTCTCATTCAAACAAATTATTTTTAGCATATAAATATTTTAGCATATATATAATAATGCTAAAATGACTTGTGTGTGTATATAAAAACATGTATATATAAATATTTATGTATACACACATATTTTCTGGCTTCACGTCTGCTGAGCATTTTAAAAGTAAGGCTTGTGCGCAGTTCTCACGTGAATACGGAGAGACCCAGCACTTGGCTACCGCCCTTGCAGGCTTTGTGGCAGGAAGGGAAACGCAGCCCCATGGAGGGGCTGGCCTGGGGCCCATGCCCCGTTTGGGATTGAAGACCCCGGTGCTCCGGGAACAGAGCTCATTTGGACCAAGTTGTCCGAGAGCCTTCAAACCAGATCACGCAACCCTGAGGCACATTTATTTTGTCATCTGAGATGAAGGTTCAGTGTATATTTATAACATAGTTTCTTCTGAGAGCAATGTGTAATGTTTATTAGAATAGCAGCCCATATGCACTTTACATACACACCAATGATGGTTTAGGTGCCTGAGATCTTGTCTGGTGCTTTTTGCCTCCCACAACTGCTGCTGAAAAATGCAGTTTCTGCTACATTTCATGGCTAAGTGATGAACCAGGCACTGATACAAGCTTGACATCTGCTTCCCTGAATCTCAGAAAATTAATAATCTTACTAAAACTCTGGTCATTTCACACTATCATCTCACACACATACATTTTTTCAAGGCTTGGAAACTGAGCTCAGTAGTAATTACAGAGTCACGATGGGTGAACACAACTGGCTCACTTCGCTAAAGAGATTTAAAAATGGACCTTTCTATTAACATTAGGATAAATTGGATAGAGGATGGGTGGAGATAAAGGACAGTTTTGCTGTCCCTATCTAGGGGTAGCTTGCAAGCATCCCTAGATAGCAACAAGCTGAGTTAAAAGATTTCCAGGTAGCCCAGGCAGTGCAACTTAAGTACTTTCACGGAATGCTTGACCTTACCATCCAGCCCAAAAGCCATATGGTAGTGATGAATGAGAGTTGTTCACTCTAATTAAAAACAAAGAATGTGATCTGCTAACCAAACAGATGTCCCTACTTGGCTTTCCTTAGTGGTGATCCTTAATATTTGCTTGCATGCTAAAGTTCAAAATGCAAGCTGAAATCCTGGGCAGACAGGAAAAATATTTGCCCGCATGTATTTTATTTTTATTTTACAGGTAGGAATCTTTGGAGTCTGAGCAAGTGATTGATACCTTCCAGTTTGCAGAGCCTGTGGGATTTTCTACACAAACTTGAAGGGACTAGCCAAAGGGCAGCCCATGGCTAGTCTTTTTGAGAAGTCATGGACTTTGAGCAAGGTCCAGAGGACAGGGCAAGAGCAAAGATCACACCGAATTTTAGAAAGGGGAAAAAAGCAAAGCCAGGCAATTACAGACCAGGTATGCTAACCTCAATATCCAGAAAGACATAAATATTACATAATACATTTCTAAGCATCTGGAAGATTACAAGGTCTTAATAAACCAACTAAGGTTTGTCAAGAATAAACAAATCACGTCAAACCAGTCTAATTTATTTCTGTGACAGGATAATCTAAAAACTAGCAGATGTGATTTATCTTGTCTTTAGTAAGACTGCTGGTGCTGTCCCACATGACATTCTTACGAGCTAACTGGGGAAATATGGGCTATTATGAAATCACTCTAATGTGAATGCACAGCAAGCTGAAAAATCTTTCTTACTGAGTACTTAGCATTTATCAGGGGCTCTCTGGCTTTCTGAAAAGCATGACCAAGAAGCCAGGAGAAGGCTGTCTGTGTTTAGTGCTGTTTAATGTTTGCATTAGAAACAAACACCATGAGCATGTGCATGTCGATGCAGCGTGTGAATGGACTCAGCCTGGGAGTGCTTTCTGAGAAATACATTTTTAAATTAAGAAAGTAAAATTCAATTAAAATTCAATTAAGAAACATGCACAGAACTGAAATGAAAATTAAAAAAAAAAAAAAAAGCCCTGCCTGCACAGATACAAATGGAGAATCGCTGCTCAGGCAGCAATAGGATGGGAAGGATCTGAGGAGTTACAGTGGCTCAGGAACTGGGCACAAGTCAACAACAAGGGCACTTGTGTGTAGCATCAGGCACGTTGTATGCAAGATAGCAGAAGTATCTGCTTGATTCTGCTTGGCACTGCTTAGACTTTATCTAGGTTTGGACATCATCCTTAGGAAGCAAGGCAAAATGGAAGAAAAGTCATTGAGACATAACTGAAAAAAAATGTGCATCGCGCATGTGGAGCTGCTCGTTAGCAATTTGTCCCTCCAGATTTGACCCGAGACAGGATGGCAGGCTGGGAAGCGTTTGCTCTCTCTGCTGCTGTTGGTTGGACCTATTCTACTCCCCGTCTCAGAACTGGCTGTGAATAATACTATTTTACAATAAATGTAAAACAGTTATAGAAGCATTAATATGCACTGTGCCTTTAGGGATATAATGTAAATACAATGTGCCAGTAATGCTAAAGGGTCAGAGATGCGAGTCCATATTACACAGCTGTTGAGGTGGAAGCTGTTCACAAGGCAAGTCGTTTGCATGCTGCAAAGATTACAGCATGAGAGTAGCTTCCCTGCCACTTAAGTATAGCACTGAAAAGCCTTCATTAGAATTTAAAACGACACCATATGTACCCACGGCATCACGGCATGAAGGATACCAGCATTGCAAAGTAAAAATGGGTTTCGGTCCAGCTGTTGTCATTTAAAGTGAAGCCTAATTTTTATCTGTATACCTCTGGGTAGCTCTTTTCTGCAACTCCCCCTTCACCTGAAGGCATCGAGATGAAATGCCAAAAAAAAAGGCTAATGAATTGAAAAGCTTCTAAAGTTTATCTACTTTCTCTCTCCCAGACAGGTTTATCATTTGTTGTTCTGAACAGCAGCGAGTGTTGAAACATCCACAAACATGCAAAATCAGTCACGGTACAGGAAGACCCAACTGCTTCACTTCTCAGGTAGCTGTAAAGTGGTTTTGGCAAACATTCAAACCATTCATACCTTTCTAGGAAGACAATTCCCAAGAGGCGAAGTTGTGTTGTATGTTGCCATTTCCAAATAAGCCATATTTAGTGAAATATACAGAAACAATTTGTGAGGGACATAAGAAAACAGGAGTAAAATATTATCTAATACAGATACTCAGAGGCGAGAAATGATCATGGGGTTAAATTACAGTAAGCTGTGGGCTTTTTTATTTTGTTGAAAAGTACATTTTTTTACTGGATTCAACATTGTAATAAGATGGAAAGAGGTCCACTGGTAAGGGAAGAAAAAAAAAGCAAAAATTTGGAAATACTTGACACAACAACAGCTTTTCCAATATCCCATAGGCAGGCTGTAGTAGATGTTTTCTCATTTCCATGGAGAAAGTAAAGTCTTTACTGACATCAGTTTAGCAAAACACTGGTCAATTTGAAACTTGCGTTACTCCTTTTTTTTTTTATAGATAATATAGGTAATATCTAGCTTTCATTCTGAACCCATGCTTTAACAGTCAGAATTTATCCATATTTAATAACAATTCTACCAGTTTTCTAAATCAAATAAATTTAACTTTGTCCTCCAAGCAATCACCTCAGTATTCCAGTATGTAAAAAATACTTTCATTATGTTTATTATAAAAATATAAATGTTTCCACTACAAATCATTTTACATTAGTAAGAGGCCATCTACAATTGCACAATATATAAACTAAATGAGTAAGTAATGCTTTAAAATACAAGTTAAAAGTAAATACATATTGCCAATCAAATCACATCTATACATTGCTTATTGAATGCTAAGTAACAGCACAAAACTAGATATGTTATGTTAACAGAAATAAATAAAATGGAAACTATATTTAAAGATACAAAACCAATAACATGGTATGCAATTTTGTGAGTAGTTGCTTTTTGCTTGATGTCGATAACCAATGCAAGTCCTGTACAGGAAGATGGCCACACAAATTCTAATATGTCTACTCCACAATGAAGAATTGTACACTGCTATGTTTACATATGTACATGGGGAAAAGGGAGTATAGGATGTTTGCAACAGAGGCCACTTACAGTACAAATCAACTTTTGACAGGGAAAAAAAGCTAAATGTATTTTAAATGCTCTACTTCTAATAGTAAAGAAAAGTAAAATTGAGGTTTTATTTTTTCCCCAAGCATCAGTGAGATTTAATCATTTATATTGAGCATGCTTAAACAGTGGGCAAGGAATATGACATGATAAGAAGAGAAAATTCAGGGTGTTTGGTGCAAAGCTTTCAGTCCCAGTACAAAACTGGATTCTTGCTTTCAGAAGCATTTCACAGGTCTCTCCCTCCCCTCCCCTCAGCTGCAGAATGAAGTTGAAGAGAAAAATCAAGAAGAATATGTTATAAAAAGCCATCACCACACATGCTGTGTCCAAATGGATTTTGGTGACTTAAATTCCCTAACAATGTCTGATTTAGATCTTAATCCTAAATTGAAGAGAAGCAAGGCTTTGAACAAACTAAGCAAGTGGAAATATAGCTTTGTATTTAAGATGCTGTATTTCACTACAGATGGCTATCTATCATGAGAAGTTCTTCGTAAGTGCTTTCAATTTTTAAAGTATTTTCAATTTACTTTAAAGCCCATTCATTCTTCTTTCTTTAAAACCCACTTGCTTTTCTTTCAGATCACATAAATAAATGTTATCCTGTGAGTATATTTCAAACTGAATCCTCTTAAGCATGCTCACTGCCAGGAGTCACTAAGTAGCTCATCTGCCTCTTTTTAGCCACATGTGATGAATGTCCTCTCTTTACATTTCCTAAGTCTTGGATCTGTGAGGAACAAGTTAAAGGCTGATTCAGCTACACAAATGCAGAGAACTGACCCTTCCCTTGCATATGTGCCCTGTTCTGCTAGGACCTTAAAAAAAAAAAACAAACCAAACATCAAAAGCAAAAGTAATTAACTGCTTTTCCTCGCATGGCAAAATGAGGCATGCCATGTAGGAAACTGGCTTGCTTACAGTCTGGGATCATCTGTCTGTCTTTTCAGGGACTCGCTGCTATTCACCAGGAAAAGGTTTAGGTTTAAGCAAGGCAATTTGTAAATCCAGAGTGTTTTACAGGGTCAGCCAGTGCTTGACTTCTGCATGCTGTGTATCAAGCCTAGAGTGTTAAGAAGCTTACTGTGTCTGCATGGAGCGCAAAAGGTGCCTCATGCCGTGATGTAAAATAACTGTTTCCAGGGCAAATAGCTATGTCCAGTCAGAGTAAAGATTAACATGCACAGGAGCAAAAACTTACAGCTTGAGTTAGTGGAAAAAAACACAGGGGAGGATCTGTGAATGCTGCCCGTGAGGTTCCTTTTCCTGCTGGGTACTGTGAATGCTGCCCTAAAGGCAGTCTCCTTTCTGCTTTTGTTCAAGCAGCTAATCAGAGCTTATTCTTCTCCTTCAAAGCACTGCAGCATCCCTTACTCCTTGACTCACATTTTAGAAGGAGGAACCATCTGTAACTGCCTTTTGGATGGAGTCTGGTATTTTTGGTTATATGAGAACACATAGCAGACTGCATCCTTCCAAGTGCTCGAGTTTTGGGACTCTCAAATAGCCATGAGATAGGTAATATGTTAGCCCTGTCAAGACTGGGGTGGCACCAGGCACATGCAGATGAGCAAACACAGGTGCCTAAGGAACCTGAGAGTCAAAAGGTAAAGCCCCTGCAGGAAGGCAGCTGAACAAAAGCCTTCAGGATCAGACTTAGTTAAAACTAGACACCAAAGTCCTATTTCATGAGCTTAAATTATCCCTTTACACCTGGCTGCAAGTCACCATCTCAGCGTAATTAGTGGTGGCTGCTTACATGATCATACATCTCCCTTTGAGTTGAGTGACCAAGAAGAGCATCAGGAGCAGGATCTATGAAATGGAAACCAGAACTGGATCGCTCCTCAGTGACCTCAGAAAACGCCCTCCTTGGTTAATGCGGGATGCAAATCTGACTCTATACACAGTAGGCAAATATGCCACGGGAACACTGCCTGAGAATAGTGGTGCTTATGTCAGGCTTTGGGGAAGTAAAAGGAAATGCATGTGCTTGACCGAAAGAGCTGCTGATTTGGAGGTCAATATGCGTAAAATTCTGCCACGATATAAGCCCATGATCTTTCACTGTAAATGGAAGGAATGTTAGCAATTCCAGATGATTTCTTTAGTGATATAACTGGGAAAAGACCATCCTTCTTTCCTTCTATATTCCATATATGATGATATAAGCACAGAATTATCTAGAAATTAACCTTCAAACAATTGCTCAGGTTATACCAATGAAGTTTGGATAACATGAGACAGATGGCAGTAATACAGCCAGGTCAAGGTATTTAAGCATAAATATAAACAATAATGGAAAAAAAGAAAAAAAAAGAAATAAATATGTATTTTCAAAATTAATACTTTTTCTATTTAAATGAACAAAGTTAGGGAAGCTAACATCATGGCAAACATCTTTTGTCAACTAACTCAAAGTCACTACAAACTTTATTTCTGCATTCCTTTCTTAAGTTGGAATAGCATATTACAATGACAGTATAGTAAATATGGCCAGATATGTTTTGAGGTATAGTCCTCTATTTTCCTTGCTTTTAAAGAAATAAAATACCTGTTACAGATCTCTTCTGTGTATAAAAATACTGCAAGTCTTTCTTTCTTCTTGTTTGCTGTATAGATCAAATACACAGCTTTTACGTCCATGTTTTTTGTATGGTATTCAGTCAATAATCAAATGGCTCTAGGTTTTAGTATCATTATTTTTTACTTGGAAGGAAGTACACATTTTTTTCTTTTGAAATTTATTATCTGCATCAGTCAGTTAAGAGCACCCACCCTTTAGGATTAATAGATAGAAAAAAAAAAGTTCACTCCTATTTTTAAGGCATTTATACTCAATATATGAGTGTCTTAGTGGGTTTGAAATTTCAACCATTATGTTTCCAAAGCTGTTGCAAAGAACTCCTTCAAACCGTGCCGTTTATCAGCCATCACTTCTGCCCTTTGAAGCAACTTCTCTCCCTTTTTCATCCCGAGCAACATCATTTTGGTACCTTACACTGGAACGGGGCTGTTCTTTGTATGAGTTTCTAGAGCTTTGATACTGCTAATAATCTTCTTCTGTGGCCCCACAACTGTAACGCCGACTTTCTTCATGTCGCTGGAAGAAAGAGAACACGCAGTGCGTGAGCAAGCACATCTCTGTGATGTGAGCTGACGTGAACAGACAGCCACCAGCTTACACTGCTGCATGTATGCATGCTGCATTCCATGCATGACCCCCCATGTATGGAAATACTGCCGGAACACAAACCCTGGTAGAAAAAAGTACTAAGGGACTTTACATGAAAATAGCAGGAGACTGCAAAGGACAGAAAGAAAAAGAGTACAGCTCATATTGCTTTGCTCTGCTTTCTTACCTGAAAGAAAGGCACTGAAACAGTGTTTTGTAATGATAAACATACTGGGATTTGGGGCTTATGGGCAAAGGGTTCACTTCTAGGCCAGCTATGAGCTTGAGCCTCTCTACCATCGCCATGGCCCTACCAGTCTGACTGTTTCTCCTGGCCAGTGCTGACATCTTGCTCTTATGTACTGAACTCCTTGAGCAGTTTTCATAACTGTGGTATCAATGTGACCAAACTTGCAGGGCAAACCATGATTTTCACCTCCCGTTTCTCCAGGCAGTCCATTCTCTTTGCTCCTTCAGCAACAGGAAGGTGGTTTAACACCTTGCTAAGAGCTAATTAACCAGTAGCTGACAGGAAATTGGACATTCCTAGAGGATTTCTGCACTGTCCCCATGGGGTAATTGTTATAATAAGCCATTATCAGCCTTTTTATGGTTGCAATAATACACTAATTAACAGCATTAATGTTTTTAATTTTCAATATCACAGCAGTTGGTTACTTCTTCCTCACTTGTCTTGTACCCATCTATCCCATATAAAGTCAAGATTTTCTTTGACAGTGAGTTGTGTGCCTTTTTTTTTTTCAGGTGCAAGGAGAAATTAACATATTGTTCCTTATCGCAAGAACAAAGACAGCCCATATTTGAACATAATAAACGGCAAAGTTTTAAACTGCCAAGTTTACTATGTTTAAATATTGAAACAGGAAGCAGGAGGGAATTCAACTCGTGAATCATTATTAACATGCATTAACAATGCTATTTCTTCAGAAGAAATTGAAATTTCCTTGCCATAAGTGAAAAAAAAATCTATGAGACTGTAGCCTTTCAAGCTATCAACAGAGCAGCTAACATTTCTCCACATGTATTCCAAGTACAACATGAATAGAAATTTATCACTTCAAACACAGCATTTTGGCTACGCACTAGAAACTTCAGTTCAAACTTACTCTGTGGAAATCTTGGCTATGGTGTCACAGGAACTGTATTCCACGCCTGTGAAAATGTCTTTGCACTGTCCGGTCCGGAAACCGTTGAGCCAATCACCTGTTGTGCGGAAGGCTGAAATATCAATGTTGCTTTGGTCCAGGAGAAGATTTGATGGCCTGAAACAAAAAGAAGAATGTGATGAAAGCTAGGGAGCAGGGTTTATTTGTGCCTGGACTTTACACCAGCAGTTAGAGCTTCCAGGCAGCTTTTCTCTTCATCTGTGGAATTTATCTGTCACTGAGGCCTCATTTATCCATGCTGGCAGCTTTGAGGAACACTGTGTAATCGTTTTGCTCAAGAACTGCAGCTTTTCAAGTCCACAGTTTACATCACTGAAGTATCGCCAACTCATGAAATGTATGGTTACATCACTATTTAATGTGTTTAAGCATTAGCAGAGACAAGCCTTGTTCAGATGTTATTTATGTGATTCACTTGGGTTTCAAACAATGTACTACTTCCGAATGCATGCTCTTAATTTCAAGTGGAACGTCTTGGTAGAATTTGCACATATCAACCATTCAAAGTATTGCAGCTATTGCAAAGCTCTAGATAGTGCTATTACTGTTGGAAGCAGAAATAATTGGACACTAGTGGCTCTAAAATTATATTAAGTCTAAAAATCAAACAATAAGGAAATTTGCAAGACAAATGCAACTGCCCATGTGAGATTTTTATTTTACAATGCACAGAGAGAGAAATGAGGAAGTTTGTTGCTGAATATACTGAGCCAAACACACATGCACTTGTGTATGGTGGCCATAGGTTGCCATGATATGATATCCCATAAAGATATACAAATATTTCCAAAGTAAGGATAGAATCATCTGCCTTTGAAATGAAGTTGGTGCTTATGTAGAAAACTGAGCTGACATGGTGGCAACATTTTTATTACTTAAAAATCAAAGGAGAAATCAGTTAGAAATCACTTCCCTTTGCTCACTTAGAGCACTTCAGATCTAACACCAAAAGGAGTCAAGACCACAGCTCTGAGATGGTTGCTCAATCTTCAAGCCCTTTGCTGCATTTTTTGTTTCAATGCCATCACTCCTCTTCATGCACATCATAGACACTCACTTGTCTCATGAAAGCCACTAGACAAGGAACAGATTGTAATGATTTTGTGCTACAACCCATTCTGAGCAGAGTGTAACAGTGAAATAAGCCATCTCTTATTTCATTAATCACCTATTTAAGCATTCTCCCCAGGAGCTAATATAGGTACCGAAGTGTGGAACATTTCCTGTATGAACCATTTAAGCATGGGTTTAGAGAAGCAGATTGTTATTACAACATTAAAATACACAAAGGAAAAATACCAATATTGTGCCTAAAAATTCCTAAAACCTATTTCAGGTTAGCAGTTAAAAGCAACAATCCTTCCATATTGCAGCTGGAATTTGAATGAAATCATTTTCTATTTTCTTGGCATTATAGTGCCACACTTTTCATAGCTGAGTCCCTGTGTCTTTTTCTTATCTCAATAAGAGAAATTAAAGAAACATACCGTTATGGTTCTTTATCCATTTAAATTTTTATCCTGTCTGTCTACCCAGAAGCTATTGAGAACAAAACACACAACTGAAAATAAAGGATTAATTTATATTTTTTTTATCAAGGAGGAAGTGTATTGCAGCCGACCCTGCACTTTGCATACTGAAAGTGGCACAACCGTCTGCCTCTATTGATCCAAATTCTGTGCTGTCCAACTACGGGATTCTTGTTTTCATGGTCTTGTTATTATATTATGATTTTTTATCTAAGGGCAGAGAGGTTAAAACAATCACCAGCCCTTTCCTATTTAATCTCTAGAGACAGCATCTACCTCACTTTGGTTCTAGCTGTCTAAAAATATAGCATATAAGCTTTCTGAACTACTGTTACAGTCTGTGGAGAGACACCTGCATTTCTAGGGATCTGCCCATTCTGAAACAGGTCTTCAAGACAAAAAGCTTTCATGAGCTGCCTAACTTTTAGGGTGGGAAATAAATCTGTTCCTCACTGTTTTTTCTCACTGACTTGCTATTTTTTCTAAGCTCTGTAAGCCTCTGAATGGCAATACAATCAGTAGTGTTTTTCTACTGACAAGGCATCTTACTAATTCTAATTATCTTATTACCTCAGTGCTAATCAGTATGATAACAGCTTCCTCAACCAGTCGGATGCTATTAGAGAACATCACCTGCTATTTCCTCACTTTTCTGTCCACTGAAAAACAGGTTCCCACAATGAAAAGCTTTTAGCTCTCCTTCAGAATACAAAAAAGAATGTTTTAAGTACGAGTAGCTTGTGGGGGTGTTTATGTCACCTCACGCATAAAGCTAAGCACATGCCTAGCTGTGAGATCAGCGTGGTGCTGACTTCTGAGCACGCGAGGCTGAACTAGAGGATATCCAAAGCAGCCATTGCTGCAGCTCCACAATCTATCTATCTTCTCTGTTAGATTTTATTTCCATGAATCTAGTGAACAATCACCTGCACAAGAGCCTGATTACTACAGCTAAATCCATCCAAAGTGAATTTCTTCAATGGTAGGAAGTGAAATGAGATGTGGTTAGACACACTCCATGCTTAGCCGATACTGATTACACAGTCTAACCGGTAGGCTACAGATATTGGTACCTCTTCATCCCAAAGCCAAATCACCTCTGAGCACTGCAAAAAATAAAGGCTAAAGCAAGAGTTTGTAAAGGTTCCCAGGATCATTAAGTGTCTAAATAGCATCAAATTCAAACTCTTACAAGCAGCCCAGAAATTCCCAAGAGAACCTCTCTACCCCAATACTTGTTTTTGTTAAGTTTCATCAAGATGAGAAGTACTAAAATAGCTCTTGCACTCTTGCAGTACATCTGACTCACACTGAAAGCAGGAAATACCACATCAGTTACACTGGAACTTTTAACCTGAATTTTGAAGAAAAAACAATCTGGCTTTCAGAACAAAACAAAACAGAAAAAGTATTGGCTACATATTAAACAGCACCTTGTACCTTTCATGCTTTGCTAACCATTATAAATCAGCTGATTCCTTCTGAGATCAGAAAATAATTTTTAGTATCCTTTTCCCTTTTGGGATTCCAGGACACCATTTCAGAGCTAGTTGGATGCTTGAAAATCTGACTTCAAAATCACAATTGGGCGAATGCTCCTGCATATCCAGTTTCAGCTGTCATCAGGCTTCAGAACACTGATGTCCCTGACTGGGCACATTTGGCCTTTCTTCTCTCTAGAGCCTAGCCAGGACAGGAGGGCTGTTGCCCACTGTAACAGTCTGTGGAGATACTGCGGCAAATGATCGACCATTGACCAGCTATGGACCTTACACCATGAGAACAACCATAGATGGAAACGACAGAAAACACCAGAGTCCTGCTCTGCCCCCAAATAAGAAAGGAAATCATATATAACAACACCAAAAAAAAGCCTGAGCTAAGGAAAGAAGATCCAACAGACTTATGTTCTTGTTCTCATGCTAAAAACAGATCACAAGACCTACATGATATACATTTCCAGTTTAGGACTCAGTTTTGACAATAAGACCCAAGATGTTTTTATTCAGTAGCTGTACAGCCTACATGTCCCTGACTACTGTTTGTCCCAAGAAGATCCAATGCTTTTTATTTATAGTTTTCCGGGTATAGTGTCTGGAATCCCAGGACATTTATTAAGAGTATTTATGAAGTGTTCTTAGTGATAAAGCATGGAGTTTTGTTTTTTTTTTCCCAGCCTTGTATGTCTTTTCAACTTAAATCTAATAAAACAAGGCCTGACTCAAGAATCACTAATGAAGAAAAAAGTATAAACAAGTTGAAATAGAACAGGTCTCTAGGATTAGGAATTAGAGTGGCCCAAAAGAGCTTTTATGTTTATTACTTGGATCAAAGTATCATCAGAACAAAAAATATGACCTAATTTTAATGTAAGTGACCTCAGAATAACCAGCACTGTAAAGTATCATTTTTCTCCTCGTAGGATTCCAAACAAAAATTAGTTACTTTCCTCCTCAGAGAGGACATCTGGACAGTTTATCAATGAACAGGAATTTGTCTCACTGGGAAGAGCCTGTGATGTCTCCTCACATGCACCGAGGGAAAGCTGGGCTTTCAGAGCATCTGCATGCAACGGCAGTTTCTTTCCCCTTGACCCAGCCCCTAGACAGAAGGGCTGAACATGAAATTTATGGTCTGGGTGATGTGCGCCATGAGCTCACACTTTACTAGACAAATTAGATGGGTTGCAATCCGTGCAGCTGTAAACGACGTCCTGCAGGGTTCCACCTGATCTTTTACAGCTTTTCATAAATCAGTACCTACTAGCTTCAGAAGAGAGTCATTAAAAAGAAATCATGGAAATTACATGTTTGCTCAGGGGAAGTGAAATAGAACATTTCCCTCTGTCTTTTCTTCTCTTATTATTTCCCCCGCCTCCTTTTTTAAAAAACTCTTTTTATTTTGTTGCTTTCACCAAACTACAATATCCCCGCACGGTGTCATCTGTCGACTGCCATGGAAAGACTTTTGATCCTCTTCATCCTTACTGTGTGTCTATCTACAAAGCTGTATTTGCTGACATGTGGTGCCCCGAAAAAAAAATCAACAAGACTCGCCTTAAAGAGGAACATTTAACAGCAAGATGCCAGTTACAAAATGCCCTATTGCTGAAAGCTTTCCCTGGATGTGGAGAAGGTGGATGCGGATGGCCATTATGTTAACAGCTGGAATAACCTTTGAGACGTACACAGTGGCAGGGGGAACTCCAGTTTGTTATCATTAGCACAGCTCTTTGTCACAAAGCAGGGAAGCTTTTGTTATACCACATAATAATCACAAAGAATCCCTAAAACATCATTAGAAACCTGCCACTATGGCAGGATAATCTCATCTACAGATGGCTGTTATTTGTTGAAAAAGGAAGAGAGCAATGTATAAGTTCAGGTTAAAAAAAAAGACAACTAAGAGGAAAATATTCTGTCATTTCTTATGCACAAAAGATAGGATTCTGCAACTACACAGAGGAATTCTGTGGCAGTACCCAGGTGGTAGTACTGCATCTCCTTCCACTCCTTCCTCCAAACAACACAAACCCTCTCAGATTTTAGAACTATCAGTTTCCTTTCTACAGTCAGACTACAGGACATACTTTCTTTTTCCTTTAAAGAGGAAAACATTGAAAAACATAAAGTAATTTCCTGTGGCAAATTTTAGGTGTTTATAATCTGATTTTGTGAAGTCAAATTCCTCCCTATGTGGGAATTTAGGCCCTTAAAGTCCTGAAAGTCACACAGGACTTTCTACTTTCTAGCTTTACATTGTCCATTGACAAAAAATATTACCACAGCTTCCTCTTGGAAAATGAGCAATTAAAATTTCAGCTGCCCCTAGATGTCAGTCCTCCAGCTGCACCTCAGATTAGGGTTTTTAAGGAGCTTCTATCTTTTCAGCATCCTGGCAGGGTGTATCATCTGCCTGGGTGTATCAGTGCTCCTCAATTTCCTTTTTTTCCCTGCCAAAACCTGTGAAGACAGTGAAGGCAAAAAAATACTAGCGTGTGGCTGGAATGCTTTTCTCTTTCCCATAACAGAGCTTAAGCTGTGCTGCAGCAGAAGCAGCAGGAGTAACGCGGCTGGCCATTTGGTGGGATTCATAGCTGCTCAGAGAAAAACCCTCAACAGCAACCAGTCATTCCTGGCAGGACAATCTATAGTGTCTTTAACAGAGGGAGTAAAATGCCTTAGAGAGCTTTTAAAGCAGCATTCTAGTTCTTAGGGCCTACCATTTTCTGTATATGACTAGTCTTATATTTCGCATTTGGCTGCACTGTGGACTTTGACAGACAGAGCATTTACTACAGCAGGCACCGGCTTTGTGCAGTTTTCTAGGGTTTCCAGCTTAGAAAGGCCATTAACACTAATGAGGGCGGCACGTGGTAAACTCGGCACACTGAGCTAAGAAAAACAGAACAAAATCCCTCTGAACCACAACAAACAGCAAACTTACAAACCAAGGACACGTTCTGACCAGTCTGCATTACTATTTAAATTCTAAGCTATATACCACAATCTGCTCTGAACTCTTGACCAAATTTCGTCAGCAGAGTCAGGTTGGAGGTGTGAAAGTGCAAATAGATGTTTTACCGCACACACTAAAAGGAAGCCCTATCAGTTTGGAACTTCGGAGGAACAATGGCGCATCTGTATTTTCCTCGGGCATGACATTCATCACTGCTGGATAAAGTCACACAGCAACAGGTCTTTCATGTCCCATCATGCTGACTAACAGAAGTGCCCCCAAATCCCTTAAGTCTCACCCCTGCATTCCACATGCAACCCAAATTATGATCATACATCAAGGGACATTATTTATGGAAACTTTTATTTTTCTGTGTGATCTGTAGTTAAGTTTTCTCCACATCTATGATTTCATTGTTTTAAACTTAGCTAAAGGACAGAACTGTATTAGGTTTACATTATTTGAATTCTTTTAGAGCAGGCTGTCCATTTTAGGATGCAGAATATATTGTTGCTGTTTTTTTGAATGGGACTAAAATCATATGTAGGCTTCTGTTATGCAGCGTTCTGCCAAGCCTGAGCCCTTTTGTTGCTACTTGGACAAACATAAAGCATAAGCAGCACTGAAAGGCTCTTAATATAAAATGGAGAGCTCCTTCCTTCAGTCTTAAAGCTTCTAAGAGTGAGAAGCAACCAGGCAAAACTACAGCAGGGCAAAAATATGTTTTGAGCATCTGAAGCTATCTGACTCGAATGTCAAAAAGAGAAACTTTTCAACAAAACTGAAAACTCTTTCACAAATATGTCTCCAATCACTGTCCTGGTATCTTCCTAAGAAAGTGGACAGAAGTAACCAGTTAATTTCACAAAACTACTGGAAAGCAGTAAGAGATGTCTTATTAATGGCTTTCCATATTAGATACTTTGGGAAAGATATGAACTGAGAACAAAGACATTGAAGTAAAAATGTGTCACTAAAGCCCCTTTCCCCTTAGAGCCTCTCCTCAATTCACACAATGCAAAATAAGTAGCAATTTTCAGTGAAGACCCAATGAAACTAACAAAATTGCAAGCTATTAACTTGGAGTAGCTTAAAGTTTGTTCTTTTTTTTCTTCAAGGAAGATAGTTGTTTGCTTTCTACATTTTATATGTGAGACAATTATTTGCAATTCTTGTACCTAAATCATTATTAATTAAGGAAAGGTTACAGATCACTTAATAAAAAACATCATGAAATGTCAGGTGGTTCCAATCCAGTTCTTTATTCCTGTCCTAAATATATGTTTACAGTATAAAGGACAGAAGTAATACCTGACATCATCTTTCATTTTATCAAAAGGTTATGGAAGTAAAAGTACAAATACAGAAGCAGCCTCATTTTTTTCCATGTGCATTCCTTCCCAATTTTGAAATCAACCACAGAACTGGCAGAAATTCAGAATTTCTGAAAATTACATATTTGAAAGAGAATGTTTTTCAGCTTTTCCAAATGCTCTTTTTTTGACAGGTGCTGTGGATTAACTTTGTTATTCTTACTTTAGCAGGCTCAAAATGACGATGTGATTTTTGTCCCACCTACACCACAGATGTGAAACAAACAGCCCCACGTTCACCAGGACAGCAATCAGAATGCTCCAATATTACTCACGTTGCCCAAATCCCATTTCAGACCCCTGAAACCTGAAAGCCTCCCAACAGCATAATCCCCTTGGGGACATAAATGTTTAAAAGATATTTTTAGTTATACACTTATATACTCATACACTGTGTTTTAGAGGTATTTTCTCAAATATCTGGATATGATTCATACATATAAAATGACAATATATAGACATTGTACATCTAGAGAGTCATCTTACATGTAACAGAAATGTTTTGCTCAGAAACTAATCAGAAATAAGTGAACAAGAGAAAACGAAGTGTTAATGAATCCATTTCACTTTTGTAGTGTATAAAAGAATCTGTTATCTGACTCCTGCGTTATGGTTTTTTTTCACACAAGTGAAACCAGCTAATAAGCCCGTTTAGATCACAGCTTCATCAACTGGCTAGCAGGTGGATGAAGTGATTCTGTCTCTCCTATTAAAGTTTAGAAAACTTTCCATCTGCTTTGTATCTGAATGAAATGTTCACAAATGTGAAGTAATACACAATGGACTAAAAAATAATAAGCTCAAATAGAAAAATAGAGAAACTGACCAAACCTGGAAGAGCTATGAACTCACTTCCACCCCAAAAATATCCAAACAACCTAGCAACTCAGTTATAAAAATGAACATAATGCTCCGATAACAAGAAATAACAGCAAGACATAAATCAAATAAAAATATGATAAGGTTAAGCTTTAGCAAGCTGTATGGCTTAGACAATTTGACACAAACTGAATTCTATATCTACAGCCTTACAGAGCTAGAAATATACTCAAGACAACCTAAAGGACACAAAACATTCAAGAGCCTCTAACTAGTGTAGTCTCTGCTGGAAAAGGCTAAAGGTAGCCACCTAATTAAAAAGTGAACTTTGACTGGTAAAAAAAAAAAAACATATCAGCCATAGTCTCTGTACTTTACAAGGAATAGGAAAGGGATTTTCACATGAATCAGAGTTGAAGTACAACATTGGAAAGATATTATCAAATATTTTTTGCTAAAGTTACAAATAAGGTTTGCTGAGGTAAGGTTGACAATGTAGAAAAATTTGCAAAGAGAAGGTCAATAAGGATAAAAATTCCCCATCAAGAAATTATTAGATGCCAAGATGTGGTTAGATGAGGTAGAAAAACTTTGACTCCTTTCCCATATATCTACGAGGTTTTTCAAAGGCTATGGCCTTTGAAAAAGGAACACAGTCAAGCACATCCTTCAGTTTAAGTCAGCTAAACATAATGTAACAGAGGACAGGGATATCCTATGCACCTCCAAAAATGTGCTTTTAAATAGGATATAAGATCACTGTGACTACTTTAAACAAACATTAGCTCTAAAAATCTGTAAGAAGAGACACGCTTTGCATCTGTAACAGAGATCATCAGGCTAAACATTTTTCCTGACCAAGTGCATTTTGAACACCTCCAGGCATATGCTGGGGATGAAGCCGTAGCATTCTTTCAGTAGCAGGACAGAACAGGGCAGAGGAGACCTCTGGAGCTGAGATTATTTTTACTTCCTATGGGTATGTGCAGAGGTGCTGTGGGAGTACTTCAGCCTCAAATAACAACGGAGAGTAGCCGTCTGACGTGAGGTAATCCACCAGGCCCTCTGGGTCGAGTAAAGCACTTATCACACAGGGCTTTACCACTTCAGCAATGTCTGTCCCTCCCAGAATTCAGACGGTAAAGCAAAATCTGCTCGGAGATTGATGGTACTCCTTTTTTTTTCCTTTGGAGCTGCCCTGAATCCCTGCCCTTCCATATCAGTTCCTATTCCTGCACATAACTCTACAGCAACCCAATCCCCTTTGCAGCCTCGCTTCTTATTTTTTCTCCATCAGCCTTTACAAAAGGCATTAGGGATGCATGTCAGGGATTCAGTCACAGGCTAGGAAACCTGCAGGCTCCTGCTGTAGAAGTAGGACAAGTTACCTGACAGAAGTGCCTCTGCAAGACACAAAGCGCGTGAAGGTTGCTGTAAGCTCCTTTGAGTTTTAGCAGCCTCCTTCCCCTCTTCCCATGCTGTGCCATGAGCAGAGAGCATCAGGATAGGGAAGCGAGAGTTTGCATTGCTCCTGCCAGTAAATTATGGAATGAAATAGGAGCAGGGGAAGTTGGAGAGGAAAGAGCAAGGCTGCATTTTGGTGCTGCTGAGCAGAAGCTAGTAGGTGCAAAACAACACTCAAAGTGAATAGGTTCCCCATGTGAGGATATCAGTTTTTCTGCAAGAGCTGATGGTTCAGTGCTCTTCTCAGATCTGCTGGGGTTCAACTCCCTAATTACAAAGACCAAAAACATGGCAATTTTGCTTTTGTTTGAAATGCTATATATGCAGGCACTGATTCCTACAGTCAAAAACCAAACACAATATGTGATACTCATGATCCCAGCTCCATTGTTGGAGTTCAACAGACCACTTCAGTATATCCCTGCAGGGTAATTATTTGCATGAGTCCTTTGCAAAATGGCAATGCAAGATGCTTGACTAAGAAGATAATGGCTAAACAACTCTGTTTCTTTTTCTAGGCAGTCACCTCGCAGATAACAGAAATAACTGTTCCAGTAAACACTTTGGCTAGCTGTGTGTTAAATAGTCACCAATCAAATTATTACTATAATTACTGTGCAAGCATTCCTCTCTAATTATATATATTTTAATAGCAGAGCCCATTAGTACGACAACCTTCCTTTTTCCTGGAAGAAGGAAGTCTCTGGAGTAACAGCAGGAGGTAATTAGGCTAGTCAGCCTCTACCTCAGGATGCAACATAATGCCAGGGGACAGGAACAAGGAGGCAAGGTCCGTGTTACCTGCACAGCAGGCTGCAATATCAATGCAGTTCTCCAAGCTGCACTGCCTTAGCTCCAGTTCCCTCTTTGTGCTTTCTCATTAGACTGCTGTGATGCGAACTGTGATTTATTAAAAGTAACGCTCGGAGAAGCACATTTTGTTCTGCTCATTTTTAAAGCTTGCCTCGTGTCAGATTCTGGTCTCTTGTCCATGGAAGCAAACCTCCAAGACCTGGGTCTGACGCAGCAGAGAAGAGGAGTAAATCATTCACTGACTGTTTGCAGATGGAAGATTTCTCACTAGTGTTTGTGCTAAAAATAATTTTAGATCTCTTCAGATCACTTCAGTAGAAGTATGGCATTTTCTGCATTATATAAACCAATTCACTTACACTCTACTTAACCAAAGCTCTTATTTCACCACATCCTCGTTTTGTCTTTAGGTGTCAACACACTCTTCAGCTACTCCTTTTCAATGAGATAAGGCTTGTCTCAATGCAGTGATGTTCCAGAGTGTTTTGAATAACAGGATTATAAATGAATGTTTTTAATGCAATTAGAAATATTGCATGTTTTGGAAATTAATTCATAGTTATAGCACTGATCTAACAGAAAATGTAGGTGCCTTTTAAAATATGTGAGTACTATTCAAGATGAAAAGATTATTCATATAAATAAAATTAAGGAGATTTGTCAAAGAAGAGTGCAAAATACTTACCAAAAAAAAGCTAGTTTTAACCTGCAAAACACTATGTATTTATAAAACATAAGGTCCAGAGAAGGAAAAGGAAATTTACATTATGACCAAATCACTTATCTGTGTCTCTGTAGCAAACCTCCGCTCAATCTTAGAATGGGTTTCACAACCTTAGCATAACTACTTTGCTCAATTCAAATAACTAATAATAAATTGGCAAGAAAAATAAGAGCAATAATAAAGATAATAACATTAAATCTCTATTCTACATAGACAGGCAGGAAGCTACCTCTAGCCTTCAAGATTGCATACAGATACAGTTAAAAGTTGAAAAAGTGGGTTAACCAAGTAAACAAATTCTAATTATGGAAGATGAAGTAAACAAAGACATTTATTTATGTTATGTGCAAAGTGAAATCTAGTATGTCACCTTGCCGCCGCATTGGTGATTATTTTCAGACTGCTGGGATTACGGATCAGTTTATCCAGGATGCTGACAATCTGCTCAAACTTGGGTCTGTTGTTTCTGTCTTTCTGCCAACAGTCCAGCATCAGCTGATACAAGGCAGCTGGGCAGTCCATAGGAGGTGGCAAGCGGTACCCTTCATCAACAGCCTTAATTACCTGCACAAGGAGAAAAGTTTTTGAAATTCTGAAGGCATTTAAATCAACCTGTTCTTATCAACTCTGTGAGCCACATTACCATGGACATTTTGTGTTTAAACAAATGTGTTTATTCACTGATTGTGTTGCAGTGCAATGCTTCTGGTTTATCTGCAGAGTAAACCAGGCAGTAAATTAGGCATACAGAAAGAACTAAAGGAAAGCTAAGATACTGTATGTGACTTTGAGGAAGGTGAAAGTAAAAAGCAACTCATATTTGATTAAGCTAAAATCATAAGAAAAAGCTACAGTCAGTAAGCTGCTTGTTTAACTGTACCCAACTTCAGAAAGTCTTGCCTAATCATCCCCACATGATTTCCAAAGCCTCTGGTGGATATTCCACTCAGCAGAAAATAAACCTACCCTTTCACAAACGATCCTACACTCACAAACTGAAGGCATGTAAAAGGAATTTCATTTTTATTAATCTCATAGTGTCAAAAAATACCAAAAACTTTCTGTAAGCATAACTGCATGCCTTCTGCTATATACCTACAATGGTGGGCAAGAGAGATCCAATTCTTTTATCATTTGTCTAGGTGCAGCTTGGTGCTCAAACTTGAATTCCAGTCATACTCTTTTTTTTTTTTCTTCTTGTTTCCTTAATATAGTGTAGTATAAAGACTGCCTGACTATAATTGTTTTACCAACTTTTAAAGCTTAACATGAGTAATGGTATATAGCAAGCTTTTGGAAAATCTCTGTCTACTGATTGTGCTTTAGAAAATTCGATTCATTATTATCTCCTGCAGAATAAATCTATGATTTATAAGGTAACAGAAAAAAAGACATATATTAAAAAAATCTTATTTTGGAAAATACTAAGCTTCTAGCAAAATATTTTAAGAAATACATTAATTACTTGGATTGCAGACTTAGATATTTTGCCAGTGTAGCATAGAAGTCTGTATCAGAGGGCTTCAAAACAAATGACTGTACTTCTCTACGTTGTTCCTTGATTACTTCCAGAAGTATTTTGGTTTCATTAAAATCTTAGTAGAAATGCTTTGCTTCTCTTTTCACAAGCTCTAACAGCAATTTATTCTGTGCATTTGACATTTATGGAAAACTTCTACAGAATATTAGAGAAGTGGAACCAAAGGGGATCACAGAAATTTAAGGAGGGAGTTTCTAACAATAAGCTAAGGAATGTAAAAGGGACTGACATCACTGCAGTGGAATTGCTTGAATTATCCAACAGAAAACCACCACAGTGATAAAATTCTCTAATAGATTCCTCAAGAGGTACAAAATACCCTGCTAAAAAAAGATGTTAACTTTTTGTTAAGTTCATTAGGACTTTTACTTGACCAGGGAGATTTGGAAATTTTCATTTCTACACCTTACTCAGTGTCAATGTCAAAAACTCAGAGCCACCTGGTTTCATTATGCTTCACTTCCTTTCACAGCTTGATCCTTTATTTGAGAACATAACTCAGATAGATAGATAACAATATACTCACATCCTGGTTGGACATCTCCCAGTATGGCCTCTCTCCGTAGGACATCACCTCCCAGAGAACAATCCCATAGCTCCACGCGTCGCTGGCTGATGTGAACTTGCGATATGCAATGGCTTCTGGTGACGTCCACCGAATAGGGATCTTGCCGCCCTAAGAGCAAGCAAAACAAGCTGTTTATTAGATGAGTACAAATATAATCTCAAAGCTTCATTTAAAATAATCATACAAAACCATTTTCTTTGCATTACAGTCAAATGGACTTTTTTTCTTTTAAGTTAGTGAATGCTATTGCCATTTGTCATGAAAGCATCTCGTATACAACCTAGAATGAAACACATTGCAGAGTAAAAGCTACTGAAGCTATATAGTATAGAATGCATACAGTGTGCATGCGTATATATATATAGATATACATGCACCTATATTTAAGAGTAATATAATATACATAATACTAAATAAATAGTAAGTTAAGTATTATTGATTTACGATTACAAAATGTTAGGACACTGGTAGGACTATCATACAAAATTAAGTAGGAAATGGTTAATACTATGTCTTTGCTTACATCCTAGACCCTTTGCACACAACAAAACAGACAGATTTGGCTACAAATACTCCCTGTATAAAGTACTATTATGAAAACACTAAGAAAAGTCTACCTATATTTGATTATTATGCATTACTGGTCCATTAGTCTTCCATTCAACTGAGGCTTCTTTATTCCAACAGTACAGTCACTTATCTTCCACTGGAATACTGAAATACTGACTAATGGCATGGGCTGGTATTACTTTCCCTTCAAAATTATGACTATCAAGGCAACATACAACCTGCATCACCAGCTTGCTAAATGAAAAGACATTATAGTTATGTCTCGGAAAAAGGTTTGCCCAAATATATTTGATACAACTTTACACACACACAAAAAAGTGTATCATTAGCTATAGGTGTTATATTTATTCTAAAGATAAATACTGACTTTCTCTATTTTTTGTCATGGTCTCCCTTTAAGAATAATTTCATCATCAAGTCAGATAAATTCTCTGGATTTGAGCAGTAGTATTAAAGGCATTAATATTAGAAGTAGTAGGAGTTCCTTTCTCCAGCTCAAAATCAAGGCAGTTTAGGTCAGAGAGTCTTGGTCTTTGGGTTTGAAATTAGTGAGCCAGCAGTAACTAAAGGTTTTATCTTTGGTAAATGGAGCTGTGATTCCTACAGTATATGACTGTTCAGCATAATTCATTTCAAGCCAATGAAGTCCTCAATTTATTTCTAGAATGTCTGGCAGTGCAGCACAGGGCATCTGTTTCCAGCCCTTAACAGCCCATTCCCATATTCTGATTTATAATCTGTTACAGAGTGACTATCACAAGCACTTAGCCACAGGCCTGGGGAGAAGAGAATCAAGAAAAATGGATTCTAACTGAAAAAATAGAAGAACTTTGCAGGGGAACCTGAAGGCAAATTCTTGACATTCATTCATTACGTGAGGACTTTGGCTTAACTCAGGACACGTCTTACTGGTACACAGCAAGATGGCTTCATCTGAATGACATCAGTTGGACTTATCGTCATCAGGACTTGAAAATTACCTGGACCGCCATACTCATCCTTTATTAACGACTATTTAAGTTTGCAATTATTTCCCTCTCAAGTGGTAAATAATAATGGAGCAGCCCTTCTCTTCCTGGTGAAAAGCAACATTTTGTTTTTGCTTTTTCTCCAAACCCTTTAATTCACTCACATTGTATTATGGTCTTTTTTCCTATACAGAAAATGAGTTAACTGCAATAAATTTCCATTAAGTAGATGAATAGCTGCAATAGTGTACACACAAAAGAAGGGAACTTCTTAACATAGAACACTGTCTTTTGGCATGCAAAAGAGTAGTGTCCTTCCATACGGTCCCTGCTCTGGTATGGTTACTTGAAGACACAGGTTGTCAGAATATTTATTTTCACAGCACAATATTTTTTGAAGTGATGCAGATTTAATGAGAACTGGGTTATGCATGCAATTCAATGACTGGACAGTGCTTTGCATTTGAATGTCATGAACATCAATGATGTGAGCTAGTGTATGTGTTTAAACCACTGAAATTTATCAAGTGATTAATTGAAATATTATGACTTTGAGTGACATTATTACAATTATTGTACATGTGTGATGGTTTAAATTTATTTCCAGTTCATATTGTGTGATTAGTCCACCCAGTTGGCATATGGACATCTAAAAATAATAAGAAATAAAGAAAAACAACTTGACAGTGACAATTTTAATACACTCTTGGCCTTTCAATTAAAATTGAACAGGTACAGAGACTGTAGATAATTACAGTATGTCCCCTCCAGCATAAAATCTTGGTAAATCAAACATCTAATCTGTCCAATTCACATGCTGGATTCTGCTTTTTTTTTTTAAGCAAGCAGACCATATAAGCTGCTGAAGGCCTTCTGTGGTATCAGTGACAGTAATTCAGGAGTTTCAGCTCCTGTTTTCCTTTTACTTCACCTGTTTGTGATGTGATCACAGAAATCACACCTGTGATCTTTGCACCATGGTTCAGAGCTTTTGTACCATAGCACGTGCATTATTGATTATTTCCTGATACAGTATACACATTTATACAATATATGCAAATCTTCACACACAACTTCTGAGAACAGAGCAAGGTAAGATTTCACCTGCTTGTCAGAAGCCTGGGGGGGCTAACTGGGCTCTTTTTCTGAAGTGGCTAGAGAGGGATAGCATCCATTCATGACAACACATGCTCAGGTATGATGGGAAAAGCCTGGGTGTCAAGAAACACAGCTGAGCTCTGTCTCAACTACGGGAAATGTGCTTTATGGAGAGCTTCATACTCTGGCTTCCCAGTTGCTTAAGCCAGCTGGGGAATGAATATATCCTCAGGAGCCTCTTCTAGCCTGCTTATACTTCATAAGTACTTCAAAGGAAACCTGAAGAGCAGGTCGCCCTGTCCTTCTCTCAACACAGTCAAGATGTGGCGAAGGTAACACATCTGTGGCTGGTATTGAGCAACCAGCCTTCCAGAGAGTGCCAGAGTGCCCTTGCTCCTCAGTGTTCAGTCAGCCTTGGTGACGTCCCTGCTTCTTTTGTGACCCCTGGGATGTTCGCTTTAAAGCACTAGTCTATTTATCTTTTGAGGGAAATTTGTCCAGTGCTGTGTTTGGGGATTTTAATTACCTCAGCATCTCACTGCAGCAGGATGCATACATGCCATTAATGCCAGATGGAGTTTACAGATGAATATACTTTACAAAATGTTTTTCTTCCATTTGACTTCATTATCTAAATGTAAATAACCAGGTAGGCTTAGAAAATAGGTGGTAGAGGGAAGGGAAGAAGACAACTTCAGCAGTGTACTTGAACAAGGGAAACTTATATGTATCATTGACCAGAAACATTGATATCCTATAAATCTTGGTTCACTCTAGTCCACCTGGGAGATAAATCAATTATATGGACTTCATTTTCAGAGAAGTCTACTTCCTCTAGAAAGCTGTACGCTATGCAGTTTGATGGGCTGCTGCTTCCTCTTGCCATGCAACTTTCTTGTCTAACTTATCTGGAACTCATACTGTCCTCTAAATGCCCTTAGCAAACTACAGATCAGTTTTCATGTCCAGATGTATTTTGGAGTAAGAGAACTTAACTCTTAATACTGGCAAAGGTGTATGTGAGTAGAATGTGAGGCAACCATGATGCAAAGCTTAGAGAAATGAACAAACAAAAACAAAAGAAAGAGGGGTTCTCACTCAGGGGGATATTAATAGAAACGGCATGTATAACAAACAGGAAATAGAGTTAAATATGGCATTTTTGTTGCAAGTTTTCTAGTTGTATGCAATTTTGGATGTCATATTTAAGGAAAATATACATAAGTTAAAAAGAATCTAAAGGAGGCCATGAAGAATGGTAGGAGTTGGAAAAAAATACTTAGAAAAGAGTGGCTGCATGTGTGTGGAGAACAGACCAATTTTCATGCACCTGTGTGGCTGTTTTAAAGACTGACCACCTGCCCATGTGCAGTGAAGGTAGGGCAAACAGTAATCACCTTAGCTTGCAGGTACACATTGTGGGGAAAAGAAGTTAGACCAGATAAATCACACGTCTAAAATTGTTTACATAGGAGACACTAACACCCATTACTATCATCTCAGGAGTTTTTAAGAAGAGCCCAGGCAAGTACCTCAGACAGGTACATATCGGCCTCAGAGAAAGACACAGACTGAACTGTGGAGGATTCCTCATTTATGTTATTATTTCCCATGAATGCTGTACTTACACTGACTGTCAAAACTGCCTACTCCTATTAACACCTTTATACTGACCATGAGAGATCTGTGCAGTCAGTTCTACAAAATAGCATTTATTGCACATTTCATATGTTTATATGCCCAAATGTATCAGAGGTTAATGAAAGCACAGCAACATGAGACAAAGAACAGATTTGAAAAGCTATGAAGGTATGTTCCTTATATTTCCCTGGAAAACTCATATTAAGATTTTTCTGATTTATTCTGTAATTTGGTATGCACAGTGGAGACTGGATTTACTAGGCATCATTGCAAATTTCACTGGACTAAGATACTGTATGTTAATGCCACTTTTTATAAAGTTAATGAAGTGCACTTGCAATTGCATTAATGTGAACAAACAAACATAAATCCATTGTAATGCCTAGACACACAAAGCCTTTAGGGTTTTGCCAATAAAACACATAGTATTTTAACAGACAGACAATGTGTTTTTTAAAAGACTACTGACCAAGGGAACACAGCAGCTTGAAGGTTGCTTTTCAGGCAAGATGAAATCAAGAAAAGAAACAGGAAGAAGTCTACACTTTTAGTAACTCTCTATTTGATAAAAACTTTTCTCTCAGGATGAAATAGTCAGAGGTATGCCTCTTCCCTGATGTCATGACATCTCCAACTTGTTTTTGCAGACATCTCCAACATCTATGTACAATCTACAGCAGAAACTATATATATATATTTTCCTTTCATCATCTCTGAGATATGAATAACAATAAAGAAAATAATGACTGTACTGAGCTGTACTGAGTTTTGGTTTATGCACAGAATATCTCTGGCCTTGGAAGGCAGGATGGCCTCTGTATCACAGAGTGTGGACCTCAGGGACTCTCTCAGATATCAGACCAACTTTGTGATAACAGAGCAACCAGCAAAAATTCTAAAAGGCAAAGATAAACATACAACTTACCCTTGTTGTGTATGCAGCTTCTGGGTCATCTTCTAACACACGGGAGAGACCAAAGTCTGAGACTTTGCATACCAAGTTGCTATTGATAAGGATGTTACGAGCAGCTAGATCTCGATGGACATAACCCATATCTGATAAGTATTTCATACCAGATGCGATCCCTCGAAGCATGCCTACTAGCTGGATGACTGTGAACTGTGCATCGTGTTTCTGGAAAACATTTGAAATATTATGTGAAAGATTGTCCATGTTCCTCCCAGCACAGAATTTTCGATAGTTTCTGAAAGTCTCTCAAGTGAAGAGCTTCTGAGCTGGAGACCATGACTGAGATGCCATGTGAGGAAACACTTTGATTTGGTGAAAATATTCTCTCAGTTAGCTGGAGGTAAGGGGACAGATTTTTAATTCAGATAAGATTTTTTTCTGTTCTTGCTCTTATCTGAATTTCAGTCTCCTAGATGGAACCTATGTGTAAGTGGGACATAAATCTAAGTTGTGTGTACTTTTGTCTCTGGAGTGTCCGGACATTAGGATAACAGATGTCCAGCTTTCTTAAAAAGCCATAGGAATTGCTAGTGAAAGAAACCACCTCAGCCAGCAGAATCACGAAAGTTTTCTATCACATAAGCATTTCTTTAACAAAAGCAAATACTGATCTAATTCACAAACGTCCAAGTTCCATGAAAATGTAAACTCACTCCTCAATGTTTTCCTCAACTTCGCAAAAAAATCCCTTTAAACACACTATGATTTAGCCTAGAAACCAATAGTTGCATATATTTATCCATGTCTACCACTAGACAAGTGTTTTAAATCTCCCAGTTCTTGATAAAGTTCTTTATTAACATCTACCTTTGATATTGATATATGGATACACAGATGACAAGGCAACACTATGTCTTAGAACAGCTCTCAAATGAATCTCCCAGTGCTATAAATGTATCATCAAAGGCAGCTCTCCAGCTTTTCCTGTGATTCTTCCAGAGTTTTATTAAATACATAGGAGCTGGCTCTGCCATGCGGCGCGAGCTCACATGAATCAGTCTACAGGACTGATTATATTCATTCTATTCTTGCCTAATATACTTAGGGGCAATATTAGCTCTGCAAACACTAGAAAAATATATGGCACAAGGGCTGCTTAAAGAACCTGTCAAAATTCATTCAAGAAATTATTTATTATAGAAAATTCCTAGCAGTTCCCTATTAGGAAAGCTTCTTTAACTAGAGCCAAAACAAGAGGATCTATATTGACCATGAAAAAGATTTAGTTATAAATTCTAAAAGGGTTTATAACCATGAAAGGAATGAGGTGCTCAGCCTTTCAGTGGTAATGGGAAAAGCTAACTAGTTTCAACGAGTATTTACAAATTAGGGTTACATGACCTGAGTTGTTTGTGATATTAATGAATCACAGGGTTCTTGTCCTATGTTTTCATGCAATGATAATCAAAAAAACCCCACACTCAAATAAGTATGTTGAACAATAGTCTCATAGTCAGACATTATTCTCTTTTCCTAAGAACTTTCTCCAAGGATTTTTAGCCTAAACAAAATGTATATCGTTCAGTACGGATATATTTCATTCAGATATACTGACACACTATTTATATGTATTTCACATGCTTCAGTGGACATCATAACATATATAGTATATATTGAAACTAGAGTTGACAATATATCCCCTTCTGGGGTTAAATGTCTAGTTCAGTGTTATGAATTTGGGGGATAATGTCATTCAACCGTGGCAGAACTAATGCAGTCCTCCAGCCACAGTTGAGCTTGCTCTAACAAATTAAAATTAAAGTAGTGTTTCTCCTCGGATGGGATTTCATTTCTGCCACACTTGTTGTTTTGCCTCAAGTAAATCTTGGTGACACAAGGAGTGTTCACATTTTTTTAGGCTCGTTACCAACTTTGACCAAAGCCAAAGATAAATCAATAAACAATATTGATATGTCCAAGGTTGAGGAGAGCGAACAGGCTAATAAAGTTTGCTAGCAAGATATTTCAAACACACACAGGTTATTCCTTAAACTTTTCACATTTAAATTCTTGGCTCTGCATGATTAGGTTACCGTTAACATCTCCACAAATCCATTCACTCTGGAAATGAGTTGACAAGATGTACAGGCTGCCAACCAGTAAGGGTAACAATGTTACAGTAGGAATTCAGCCCCCAGAAAAAAAAATCTTTTTAATGTGTCAGAATGACTTCTCTTTAAAGACACGATATGTTAATAAAGCTAACAATTTCTTCAGTTCATTTTGGAATAATACTGCTGGCAAAGAGTCAAAATGGAATAGCAGATTTCTACCTGGCTTTCTGGTCACATCACAATACACGCAAAGCCAAATGGAAATAATGAAATATCAAGGAACAATGAGTTCATGATGAATCAGAGTAAGAGAGCCAGGAAAATTCACAACAAAGTCAGAACAAGAGCCAGTCCCATATCATGCAGTTATCCACTGCACTTACCCGCAGGAAGCTGTCCAAGGAACCATTTTCCATATATTCAGTAACAATCATAACTGGTTTACCTGCAAGTAGATTATAGAGGTCAAGCATTTTAAATAAATACATGATGATAAGTAAAAATGGTTACTCCAGAAATCCCAGGGATAATTTTGCCTTCAAAAAGAAAGAAAGAAATTAAAAAAACATGCACGGGCAAAAAAAGCTCTGTCCACAATATATCTATGATTCCACTGATGTATAAAGGAAAACATTCACTCCAGCATATACTGATATAATTGTTTTAGTCCTAAAAAAGCAAGGCATCTCAAATTTTCAGTATACAAAGACTTAACTACCAGATGCACCCAATGCTTGCATTTACGCAGTGAAGTAGCTGTTGCCTGCCCTATGTTTGCCTCCAAGTCTCCTCATACTCTGCTGCACAGACGCATTCAATACATTGCTCAGATAGATACTGTGGTTTCGAGGCAGCTGCAGCTCCTCGCGTGGCTGGTCAGCTGAAGATCACTGGTACCATCTACCTTCCCTCCTTGGGAAGGCTTGGCCGTGGGCAGAACGCAGTGCATTTATGGGGCAGCAGAGCACTCATTTAAGAAGCAGCTCTGCACCCCTGAAAGCCTCAAATTAAATATCTTTCAAAACTTGTCTGCATAGATTGAGTACACACTGCAGTTGAGTCAGTTTGCAAAATCCTTCTTTCTACCTTAAGGCATTTTGCAATGCAGTGAAGAATTTGTATGGAAATTCTAAGTGATAGAGAGAAAGGAAAACAAAAATTATTGCTACTATGGGGAAGTTTCCAGAAGAAGGTCATTGTCCTGCTAATATTTTACAATCATGCAGATTTTATTATTTCATACCATTTCCAAAACTTTTATTTATTTTCTCTTTGTGTTGGAGAAAATGTGTAAGAGCATGAAGTTATTTAAGAAGATGAATTATTATTTCACATGTAACATAGGAAGACATGTTGACAGTAAAAATATGACAGAGACTTGTACAGCAGGCATGGTAATATTTTAGCTTATAAAATTGAACAGCCTGGGGCTTAAAAGAGGTATCTGGTCTAAATAAAAACAAGAAAGCAATGAAAAAAAAATCTAACTGGAGGCAACTCTTTTTTTTTCTTTTTTTTTTCCTCTCAAAACAGCTCCTTTATATTTTTTAGAAAATACAACTTCCACCAAATAGAGCTCCTTAGAATTAAAGAAAACACAGATTTTTAAGAATTGGTTAAATACAAGCAGAAGAATATCCTTTGTCCTCTTTACATGGACTAATGGGCTAAAATATATTCCTTTTGATGTCAAGCTGATGTGTTATATCATTGGAGATACTCTAATGGGCAAGGGAGTTGATCACCCAGTAAACAGCAGGGACAAATTATCTGAACTTTAAACTTGAAATATTTAAAATACGATACAGTTAAAAGGCTGAAGAATGAAAGATATACAAAAAAAATGTTCTTTGTTTAGTCCTGTTAGCAAGAAACATGTAATCTGAGAAAGAGAATTTAGACGGTGTCTGCAACATTAATTCAAAAGCTATTTCTGGTAATTTACAAAAAATAATGCTGGGTGTTCAAAGTACAGTGTAGCATCCTAACAGGGATATCTAAAACCTTATATGATAAATCCATGTAATAATGAAACCAGGAGATAGTATTATGTGTGGTGACTCTACAAACTCAATTTTATGGCATGTAAGAAGACTGAGATTAGAGTAAAATGATAAATCTGTCCAATTATTAAAAGGGCATTTTCTTGACTTATTTATTGATCCATATTCGGAATGCCTTAAGTGCAGGGTTTCACTCACATTCAGTTGGAAATGCGTCCATAATAAGAAGCATATGCTCTGGAGCAGCACTGTGTAGTTCTAAAAGAACATTCTGCATTCATTTATCAAAACACAGCCGTATATACATGATAACAACTTGTGTCAACAGTGTTGCCGGAATTTATTATACTAACAGGCTACAAATTGCTGTAAATTATTAGTAAACCAAGCAGAACATGTGTGCTGGTTATTAAGACTACTGCCTACAGGGCACCCACGAGACCAGCATAGCAGGCAAGCTCAGAACAGAAATCAGTGTGAAGCAAGGGGATATTCCTGCTTTGGAGCAAAGGGTTGAGGTCCTACTCAGAGGCTGCACCTCTTTCCCATCTCTAGTGTCTCATCAGACATATCATATCACCACAGTAGGGCTCATATCAAATGGGCCTGTTCTGGGGACCCTGGCAATTGCAGTTCTCAGGAGTTTCTTCAGAAGACCTGCTTAGCGTGAAAAGTTAGTTCACTGCTAAGGGCCACCAGTCAAAAATAATCTGGTTACAGAAGAAAAGGTCACATCATTGTCCATTTATCACACATTATCTGTCTTGAGAGAGATCCAGCAAATACTTCACAGGCTACCTACTGATTGTACAATAAACTACCACATTTGAGTGTGCTTTATTAGCAATCATTAAAAAAAATGAAACCTTGCTAATTTGTCATTAAAATATATTGATTTAGTAAAAAAAAAAATAAATAAATGAGGACCTTTACTTGCATTTATGTCATAAAAACTTATACAGCAAAATGGATACAAATAATTCCAAGCTAAGGAAGCAAGAAGGGTAGAGCAATTTTCCCAAGTCATGTATTCCTATTATTTAACATATTTCAAAAGATTTCTGCTGACTTGAATGCAACATGCTCAGATCTTGCTCTCTCATATTATACTTAAATGTGATAGGCAGCTGGAATTCCAAATGACCACTGAAACAGATAGCAGTGTGTTGTGAATGCAACAAGTAAGGAACAGAACTATTAGCATTCACTTACAGAACACAGGAAGACAGCTATTCAGAGTGCATTCGTAATGCACATTCAGAAGTAATGCACAGAATTCTGCAGGCAGAGCAACTAAACTAGCTTCAAAGTGCCGCTTTAACAGAAGAATGTAAAAAAAGTAACAAAATTTCTTTTCCAAGAAATTTGGAAAAAAGACAACTGTAATTCCGACTCCACAAAGTAGGTGCCATTAAAAATCAGATCTGTACAGTCACATCTGGTAGTCCTTTCCTAGTGAGACTAAGACACCTAAATTGAAGAAAAAAATATTTAAATCACCAAAACAGGCTTATCTTCCACTCAACAACTACTACTGGACTTTGACCGTTCAGTTGATCACCTGATGCTGCAAAGTCAATTTACAAAGTGTTGTTGAAGTCTGTAAATTTGTATGTCCCAAAAAAAGAGAGCTCTGGTATTTCATGCAAACTCTGCACCCACTATATTTGACTTTCCATGCCAACACAGAGGAAAACCAGTGGCACAGGCAAAAAGAACTACGCTTAGCTAAAGAAGCCAGCATCTCAACGTCCACCCATGCAACACAGCCCTGCTAGCTCCCTATAATCTTCTTTGAAGAACGCTTGGTACATATTATGAGGGTTATAACATAAGAAATTCTGGAAGGATTTGCGGAACATGAACGCTGGTGATCCCATTCATTTTATTCTATTTTACTCTCCCACGGAAAATCAGAGAATCATAGACTAATTAAGAGATATCCAGAAGTCAAACTCCTCACTTTAAACAGATGCTCCCCCTTTGTATCTTACTTTTAGTGACAACTCCCTCTAGACGAATGATGTTAGGGTGGTCAAATTGTCCCATGATGCTTGCTTCTCCTAGGAAATCTCTTCTCTGTTTTTCTGTGTAGCCAACTTTCAGGGTTTTGATAGCCACAGAAATTTCCCTTTTAGAAGGTAGCTTTAGGCGTCCACTGCACACTTCCCCAAATTCCCCTAAAAACGAGGAAAAAAGACAAAAGATCAGCTTTCAGTAAAAGATCAGCATTCAATTAAAGTCCTTGAAGTGTGATATTTACTGGTAGGCCAGAGACCTGAGTACCAAACAGCCAACTCTAATATTTCCATGCTTCTGTTCTACAGCTTCATTTCTGCCAAAGGGAGATTGTTCATTTTCCAAGTATTTTACTACTTCACCTGAAGTAACAAGATAATTCATAGCAAAAGAATGTATCCACATAAGTGCCAGATTGAAAAAAAAAGAAAAAAATCTGTAAAGATTACTTTTATTCTCTCATTTCTCGGTTAGTATCTAATCATGCAAATGTACACTATCACGACAGGCCTGCTGGACTTGATAGCCCACTGTGAATTTCTTGAGATCCCTAAATAGAAAATAGAAAAATCACTCAGTTATTACTTTTATACAGCATGGCTTAACCTTTGTTATGCCACTCCCAGCAACAACTCATAAGTAAAATTATCTTACCATTCAAATGCGTAAGTACAAAATATGTTGGCAAGCTGCTTGAACAAAACAATTTTCTGAAAATTTAAAATTTATTATTATATAAAATCTAATATTGGGAATCAAAAATCAGTTATTTCAGAATATTTTATTTAAGACACTAAAGCTTCTATGTAGTTTCTTTATGTCTTCTGTATTCATTAAGTAAATGTAGATAGATTTCAACATGTAGCATCTAAATTATAACAACAGTAACAACTCTAGGTCTGCCTGTTTTTATAGCTTTTTTATATATTTTTAATATACATATACAAATTGAATAATAAAAAAAGAAAAATGGAGGATAAAAATGCAAGAAACAAGAAAGTAAGAAGTGTTTTATCCATTTGCTTATTTTAAAAGAGAGCAAAACACTTTATCGAACAGACAAGAAAAGAATGATTTTTTTTTCCTTCATATATCTAGAGTTACTTTTCTCAAAATATGTGAGATCTAAATGTAAAAACAAACAAATGAACAAAAACCCAAAAGCTCATATGCCATTTGTGTCAAGCAACCTTGAGGAGAAAGTTTTTCTTGTAAACAAACAAGCCCTACAAATATAACTCTAGCTGGCAGCATTTTCATGCAAATTGGGCATTTTGTTTTTATTTGCAAGTGAAACATCATGGAAAGAGAGATTATACTGTTTATACATGAGATTTTCCCCACTTAATACATAATGATCCTAAATGCAATACCATTACTAGACAACTGCACAGCAAAGGCTCAGAGAGCTCATTTGCCCAGCAATGATTCCCTCTATCTGCACAGCTGATTGTTTATATTAAGCAACATCTGTGAAAACTAAAGTGGACCAGAAAGAATATAAATAGGACATTCTTAATAGACAAATTTAAATAATGTCACTTTTAGTGGATTTAATGCTTTGAAAAGTGTGCTGGATTGACAACCCTGCATTGAAATGCTCCTGAACCACTGGACTTCAGAGATCACACAGGATCATTTTACATTCTACCTTCAGCCTCTCTATTATAGACTGAAATTTTTCTTTCATCAGTTTGTCAATGTGACATTGCAATGCAAGAAGGACGAAAGGAGCAACAATTAGAATCTTAAAAATCAGGACTGTGCGTGTGCTCCTGTGCAAGGCCCAAGGAATTGGGGCTATTTATATACAACAAGGATTGAGGGGAGAGAGACATGATAATAGTGTGAACATATGGAAGTCATGGCTCTAACTAAGATGGGGAACAATTCCCCCCAAAATGTTGCAGATAATTATAGTAAGTGAATCGTGTTAGAAAAAAAATCCAACACTAAGGACATATAGATAGTAGTAAAGACTTCTTGGCCAGATTATGGATACTTCATCTTGGAGACTGTAAGGAATCTCTCAAGAATGGTACCTAACATGCCCTGATTTGGGCAAGGAGATGGATTAGATAACCTGCCAAGGTCATTTTTCATCTTATTTTCTAAGATTCCTCAGTTAGACATACAATTTAACTGAAAAACTGAATAAATACTTCATATGGCAATAACCTATCTCTGTTGGTAACCTGGGCCAGATTGGAGTCAACAACATAGAAGTCTCTGTATCTTATTACTAGCTACTGATATGCCTTATGCTCTAGGCATGATATTATGCTGCTAATGTAATAACTTCCAAGATTAAGAACAGCATATATCTTTAGATACACAGGAACATACTAGTAAAATAGTTCATTACATCCACCGTTTCTAATGTTGTTAGTATTTCACGGTGACAAGATAGTCAACAGTTCAGAAAACAAATTGTAAAAGCTATTACTAGTAACTAAAAGGCGTTGAGTTCTAGTAAGACTTCTTAATTAAAAACTTTCAACATCTGCGAGCTAAAATGGCCTATATACTTTCTTAAAAGCAAACACCGCTCAGTTCAAATACTAACCCCTGCTCAATACTGCCAGAACACCACAAAGCAGAAGACCAAAGCATATCTTTAAAACAGCAGGAAGGGAAAAAAGTGCTTAAAATAAACCTTGTGATGTCCAGGTTTTTATTCACTTTTCTATACATCTTAACAGCCCCCAAAGCCATAACATGCTAGACTGAAAACTATCGTTCGCTCACTGTCAGTGGAGCTTACATCTATGACTTCAGCAAGCAATTAATCCTTCATTTCTGACCAGAATCAGGAATCAGGTGCTTATTTGTTATCTGACTTTTGGGAATAAGAAGGTTATGGGCGACACGCATCACCTCTGCCCCATTCTGCAGTGGCTGCACAATTTAGAACTTGGGTAGTTAAGGAGCCCAGAAACCCATTGCTGCCAGCGGACACTGCATCCACTGATACTGAAAACTGGACCCTTCATAGCAAGCATGCAATAAAGCCTACTCTTGTCTGTGAATATGAAAAGACTTTACTTCTTTGGAAAGAGACCTGTTGGTCGCTACATAAGCATTGTTTTACTGTCTGAAGTTTCGAAGAATATGAACAAAATTTTGAACAAGCTGCAAGAATTTTGCTGGGCAGGCCAACTGCATTAATCTTTGGTTCTTTCATAAACAGTGGAGTATGGATGACACATGAATCTGACCAGCATCCACAGTGGATCTACTTACCCTACATCTCTTTCCAGCAATGCCTCCCTATATGCGCCCATTAAGAAATGGGCTGGATCTCATAAGAATATGGTTAGGAGTGAGGCTTTGTGTTCTGCTTAGAAGGTACAAAAAAATTTAGAATTTAAGAGATGGTGATCTTAATTTTTTTCTAAAGCTTTCTAAAATTTTACTTTCTGTTTTTCAATAGGCTATAATCATTGTATAACCTGCCTGGCAGACCAATATGTCTGTTTTTATACAGAAAGCAAAAAGATATTATTAGGAGGGCTGTATATTTTACAAATCTCTTCAAGAGTTCTTTTTTTTTTTAATAGATTGTTTACTGCATCAGTGAATGGCATTTGCTGTGCATTGAAACCCAAGGGACAAGTAATAGTTGAATTTGTGAAATTCTCTGTTCCCTTACTTTTCTGCATTTTAAATCAAGATTGTACTGCTGTGCATGGAACTCCCACAGAATGGAAGAAGCAGCTATGCTGAATGCTTCAGAGAGCTTGTGAAGCTCATCAGCATCAGTGAGATACACTGCTGGGCCTCATCGAGACACTGCAGCCTCTGCCAGAAAGTAATGGATAGGAGGCTCCTAAATATTAGAGGTGCTTTGTCCAATAAAATATTCCGCTACAAGCACGTTTCAACTTTAAAAGAAAAAAATTTTTTTCAAGCTCAGCAAAGTAAATGCATAAACCTATCCCAATTCAGGAATTGATTTTCCACTGCATTCTTTTGTGACCTAATTGGTTTTAAACCTTTACAGTAATTTGCTCACCTGGGTCCATAAAAAACAAGTAGTTGTATTAAAGAAAGAAAATATTATAATGAAAAAAATGGCTCCTGATCTGAATTTTCTTGTGCTTAGCTTTTCACTAAAATCCCTTTTTTTTTTTTTTTTTTTTTTTTGAGGTTCTTTTGGATTGGAGGATTGCCTTAGTACCTTTAACTATGTTTTCAAAACTATGTAGGCTGCCCTGTATTCTTTTTTCAGAGACTTCTGTGAGGAACTATTTGGAAACTATGTCCCAGAATGTCAAGATTGCTTGTGTGACCAGAATGTCAAGCTACTTATGTCACACTCCAATACAGTTAAATGAATCCCTCCTTCTCAAATCCCTATTTTTTTGTAATTTCATTTGTACTTGCATTTGTAAAGCAGAAGTGCAGGAAATGATCAAGTCATCCACTCAAATAAGCCAGGGACTCAAGTAAGAGACAGGAAATGCCTTTCTGCTTCTTGGAAGGTAAGAGGAGAGTGTTCCTGCCAGAGCAGGCTGGGAGGTACCAGCTGCCATTCACATGTATTTCATAACACTCCGAATGCATAAGCTGCCACACGCTGAACATGACAGCAATGCAGCAAGCTTGTAGAAGAACTGCAGGTTTTGATTTTGAACCTACTGCTACTTTCTCTGAAGTAGAGCGCCGCAATATTCATAAACCCCTTGACTTTATTAGGATACATTCTTTTTTGAGGCTCCTGAGAAAACTGTTCCTCTAATTTCAGAATATATATTTTATGAATCTTGGTTTACCTTTCATTCCAATGTACACTCTAAATAAAAATATGTCCCAGTAGTGAGCTATAAAACATAACATATCATTGATTTTTATGAATTTGTTTGCGAGGCTTACGTAGTATGCACAGTTTAAGTTTAAGAAGACTCCATACAGTCTTATAAAAAAATGGATTGCTCTGGGACTTGCTTTGATTGACTCCCTTCTCAGTTCACATAGCAATTCTGTATTTATGTGCAGTAAGCAAACAGCTCTGCTGTCTTTACTGAAGATGATGGAGAACAGTGCACTCTTGTGGGGCAAAATTAAAACCAGCAAGGCACCAAATTCTACCTTTGTGAAAAATAATTTAACTTCATACAAGCACTTAAGTTGCTACATTAAAAGAGGATGAATACTGGTTCTTTTCAGTGAGGTATTTGGGAGCTGCACTGAATGCAGAAGCTTGATTCTACTATATTTTTTCCAAAATAAAATTTTGTGTTATACAGGAAGAGTTTATCTCTCTCCCATCTCGTGATTTTAAATCTCATAGTAAATTTAGGCAGAAATCATGATAAATAAATAAATAAGCACCCTAGCAATTTTCAATTTTCGAGGTATTAAAATCAATAGTACGCAAATGCTTCAATTTAGCAGAAAAGCTAAACACTTCTTGATTTTCTGATTTGACAAGACCATCTGCCACTTCATATGAAGATGCAAGCACACATCCTATCAGGCATTATATGTTGCATCACAGCATGGACAGCTCTGTGATGAGAAATTGTGTAATCTAGTACCTTTGCTATAAAATCTGTCCATTTTGACAGTTTGTTTCAGTAAAACCAACAATGCATGGCGTCTATATGGCTCAGACAATTGGTTATCAGACAGACAACCCTTTCATTCCAAATCAATAATTCAAAGTGAATGCAGTGACCAAGATCAATCCAATGACCAAAGGTCACTACAATTTGATGGATGTGTGGTGAGTGGTATGAAATGAGCTTGTGGCTGAGGCCCAGCAATCACAAGCCCTTCTAAGAAACAAAAAGAAAACATCTTCAGATATTCTGTGTGTTGACAGCTTTTACAGAGAGACTCATCATAACTGAGGCATGAACCTCCTTTACACTCTTAACAGTCCTGGGTCCAAGTGTCTGCTGATAGGTGTCATTTTAAAAATTGTCTTGTTACCTGTTTATTTGGGGAAAAAATAGACTTGTATGTACTGAACTTCTCATGCACACTTTAGTCAGCTGTAAATATGACCTACAATGCTGTACACCTAAGAACATTTCCAGTCATGGATATAGAACCACACCTGTAAAACAATATATATAGTAAAAGAGCTATCTTTAATTCAACATATCTGTTATAATTACCTGCTCCAACAACTTTATCAATGGCTATGTTAGAAGCATCTAGTTCCTTGGCAAATTCATGGACAGCTTGATTGGGATCTTCATATGTATGTGGATCTACATAAGTTCTGAGGCCTGGGAGTTTTACTGCGTAAAAACAAATTCAGAGAGAAAATGTTACTTTGAGTTACTTAGTCCTTCTAAGAAAAGCAAATGAAACAACAGAAATGAAATCAATAGAAAAAAAAAAAAACACTGTACACTGCTTCCTCAAATCAAAGTGCTTTTGATGGTTCTTTGGGAATTCACACAGAGTGAACACGAAGCACAAAACCAAAGACATCAGTGTAGTTATTACACAAAGCTTTTTGTGTTAAATATATCTGCACTTGCTATATTTGACTGCATCTCAAATTGTAAAATACTACTTGTCCCCACATCTCTTTAGATGCTGCATTACGCTGTTCTTTCAGGGTAACTGTACAGGAGCAAGGAACAAAATGAGTAAAGCTACCGTCAGTGTGAAGAAGAAGAGTACACTAGTTCAAGGTTTTTCTAAGTCCAGGATGTAACAGGTTGCAAAAGACAAAAAAATTATGTGTGAATAATCTTCTCCCCACCCAAAACCTCTGCTAGTTATGCAAGGATGGAAACCAGTATTCCCTGTAAATCAAGACTGGTTCTAGTTCTGCATTGCCTCACACCAGTGTTTTTATTTTATCCCCTTCTACAGTTCCCTGACTTGTGGTTGTTCTGTTTGCTTGAGGCAAGCACTGATAAGAGTGGTCTCAAGCTTCCCGCATCAATCCAGCCAGTAGGACTGCAGGGAGCAGGGCACAGAAAGGAACATATTGCCATTTCTGATCTTCCTCTCAAGCAAAAGTGCTAAAGGGAAACCACAGTTTTGTACTTTCTACCCTGTCTCAAGGTCCTGTGTGTGGCTTGCACCTGATAACTTGTGTGCTTGTTTTTTTTTGTGTGTGTTTTAAAATACAAAGATGCTTCATTAACAAAAAGTATCATTACCTAGCTTACCACTTCTGTTTCTACAACAAAACTTGCATTCTTGGACATGTATTCTAGTTTTCCACCACTACATCAGCTGGTCTTATAAATTATGTTACCTCCTCAGGAATATCCTTTCCAGCTTGGCATTATTGCTTCGCAGCAAATTGCTGACCTCTGGTATAGTTAAGCACATTTTGCTGTAGTTAGGCAGATAGGAAAAATACCTTTGGACCATTAGTTAGAGGATACCATTGTTTTGTCAAACAGTGTATGTGGAAAGAAATCAATTTTATGGAGCTATATTGGCCTTGAGACTGACAAAGAAATGATAAAAATGAGTTTCCAAGCCTTGCAGACAATGCAAACTAAGACTCGTGTGCTGAACAGGAGGACTGTGTGTGTGCAGTATTAAATGCTGAGTGTGTTTCCTTTAAGAATCTGATGATTACAGAACTACTTGTAAGTAAAACAAAAAATAATTGGCTGTATATTTCTGTTGGTTAAAAATCTTGTAAATGCTCCTTTCCGTCCATGCTGAATGTACATTACAGGCTCCCTCATGCCCCCAATAAAAATAACAACAATTAAAAGTTTCTGCACTGTAGGGTTTTGGCTGCAGCATTTTAATGCTGACCCTAGAGGTTCCCAAGATCAGGTGATGGTGGCAGCAAGGAGAATAATCCCTTCACACCAATAATTAAGGGCAGCCTATATAGTAACTGGGTTCTGTCATGAAAAACAGATAATAAACACATGCACATGTGTTAAGCTGTACTACTTTACAGCTCATTCTGTGCAAACATAATAATTTACATTTTCATTTTACCAGCATGAATTGCCCTAAGGGTAGCAAAAAATAAAAATGCCCTAGCCAAAGAAGGCAAAGGCAGAAGATCTGAGGAGGTGAAACACATTTTTGCTCCTTTGAAGTAACATTATAGGATTTGTAATAAGGCTGCAGGGAATAGTTCATGGCTAGAGCCCTTTTTTAAAGAAATTCAGAATAAACTGACTGAAATAAACCAGCTGCTGTATTTAAGATGCAAAAAGTTTATGACAGCCATGGAAGTTACTTTATCCTCTTAGTTCACAGAAGTAATCTCCTACGCTTTGAGAAAAAACTTTAAAACAGCAGAAAAATAATGTTTCGATAGCCGTGCACACACACACAAATTCTAACAGATAAATATCAGCAAAATCAATGAATCTTTCTCAGAAATTTTTAAGAGAAAGGCTGTGTTCTTACTACACATGAGATAGCATGGCACTACTCAGAAAACAGTACATAAATATCTAAAGCCACATTAAATGCAATTTAATCCACAGGAATTTAACTACACTGACAGTTTAAGAATAGTGATTGCAACTTTCCATTGTGCGGGTGTAAGGAGAGCAAACTCTGACCTGTTATTTGTCTGTAACACTTTTTTTACTGGCTGTTTTTATTTTATAACCTAATTAAGTTTGGATGATGAAGCATTAATTCTATGGGCCACATGTAACTGTGCAGACTTTTTTGAGCCTAGTTGGTTAGTTAGGGCTGAGCCTAGTTGCCAATGAGAAGCACGAGGCTATCTTCTATCACGGCATGACAGTGCAGAGGGAGTATATGTACCCACACACACACATATGCACATAGCTAACTTGAAATCAGGAAAGGCTCCAAACTATAAATAATAATATGAGGAGTCAGAGATCAGTTATGCTATTGCCACTATGACTAAAAAGCAGTTCTAATTTCTAGTATCTGTAGTTAAATTCTTCATTCAAATGTTAATTCAACATTTCAGTATTCGGTGGGGAAAGATACCTGATTATGATACTGATGGTTCTCCTGAAGTAGCAGCAGCAGTGCTACTGTCACGTGCAAAAGACCCACCTAATATATCAAAAATATATCAAAAATAGTTTGGGGCTTGGCTTTGGAAGACATTTAGAGTATGCCAGGTTACTCATGATGAGTAAGATTTTATAACCTTAGCTATACAAAACGTTTTCCTGAATATATGTAAGCTCTGGATGCAAAGACTACTTAAGTCAAGAGAAAGGCTTTCATTCTAGTTGTGGATGGGACCCCCCCCAAAAAAGATAGCTAAACTCATTCACTCATTCTTTTAAGTAGACAAATAGGCCTGACTAAAACATATTCCTAAACAGAGTTGGATTAAGTAATTCCATTAATTTTTAAGTAAGATACTTACTTCTATAAAGACACTACTTAAACTAAGAAACTTTAAAAATTAAGAATGTTAAGTAATCATAAACTAAGAAATTTGAGAATCTTCTTTTTAGCCTATGCTTAGAAAAATTCCAAAATATATTTATTAGCAGGTCAACTTTGTCCAGCAAGCAATTTTCACTGTCCCTTCAGAAGTCATCAAGACAAGTTTCATTGATTTTGCATTTTGCCTTGAAAAAAAAAAAGATTTTATGCAGTTGACAATGAGGAAGCTGAAGTTCTGCTCTGCATTTTAGCAATGCACAGCAGAATCAATATAATATTACTACCACACGTACTGTTTGAACACAGACAGCAACAATTCATTCATTACTAACCTTAGCATGGATGAAAGATTTTGAAATAAAGACTAATTGGTATGGGGAAAATTTTCTTAACCACAAGAGAAGACAGAATTCTCTTCCCAATTTATTCTACGTTTAAGTGAGGTATGACTGCTTTCTTTCTTTCTTTTTTTTTTTAAGTGAAAAATGCTAATTATCATGGGGATGAATTCAGCAGAACTGGACGTGTGAAAAGATATCAGTAACTTACAATGGCCATTCCCAAAATGTAGTCTTTTCTCATCAGTACCGTGCTTAGATTTCTTGTATCCACAGAATCTAAAAGCAACAGAAAAAAAAGATTAATATATAAATTTTTATATGTTAGCTGCAGGTGGAAGCAGAATAAAATGTTTTCCCTTCACAATTAAATGCCTGTTTGAAAGTTTAATGATATTTACATTCTCTGTGCCCTATAGAGGCATGTTATGTTCTCAGGGAATTTGAGGAAATTGGCTAATGAGAGGATTTGTTGATTTTTGACCCCTACAGTTTAATTTTACAATTGCCTAAGAATGTGTTTATAGCATTTTTTAACAACTGCCGCCTGATTGGGGCTGCTAATGCTAGCAGGGCTCATTACCAAGCGCAGAGCAGTACTCTGAGCTCCTCGCAGCAGACAAAGGAGAAGGTACGGAGCAGCCGCTCTGCCGCCCAACAGCATTCAGTTCGTTGTGCTCATCAGAGCCCCAGTGGGAAATGGAGGCGCGAGTGAATGTGTAAAGCAGATGATAAACTAACCTCCCAATCAGGACATACACCACAACTGTGAGCAGAATGATGGCTACCGCAGCTGAAATGGCAATCATTACGACCTGGCTGTTCTCACTGGAAATGGAGAAGGCTGGAAAGTTAACAGAAAAAATAGATAAATAACCTCCCCACAAAGTATTATTTACAGCACAATTAACATTCATAAGGGAGCAGACAGATTAAGTCATCACTGTATAGGTTCTGGCTTCCTGGCAAATATTATCTACTAAGTAATTTTTCATCAGACAAATAAATACAAGGGAAGAATGGAAAAGACTTCTCTGAAAATGTACAAAGGGTTGTTGCTGCTACTAATTTTTAGTGTTGCTGATTGCAGTAACTGCTGATAAACCTATACCTATATTTATACATAGACGCATTAAAATATATAAATGTATAACCTATGTATATATGGGTTTTTTTTGGTAATGGTCAGTAAGGAATTTTTCCTTGGCAGGAATTCCCAGACAGTTGATAATTATCATCATTATTCTCACTTCTGCATGACAGAATGTGCTTTAATGAATTAAACTGCAGAACTAACTTCATAACTTTAATGAATTAAGCTTCATGGTATCACTGTGAAGGTTGAGAAAAGGCTGGGTGCACAGCAGCAGAGAGAAGGACTCTCTACCTTAAGTCAAGCTCTACAGGAGAAAAGGAAAGCTTTTTCTACCTAATTTTGAATATTTCCTTGCAGTGCCTAAACAAGGTGCTCTGCGGTACTTGACTGCTACACAAGAACAGGACACCTTTATTTCATGGGTATATTGAATCATCTTCTGCAGATCAATCTTTACTGAGTATAGCAGAGCTAGGCTTCTAACTACTACACAGAATTAGGCTTCTAGCTACCATGCCAGTTGTCCAAAGAGAGGTGAAAGATGGTTTTCCTATTCCACACAACTTTGGCAGTCTGTTTGGGTAACTCTTTGCAGTCACATCACTCCACTCAGAAAGAAATCTCTGCTTACAAATGATGAATCCTGGTTAGTATTTGATAGATTAAAAGACTACAACTGCATTGATGCAGTTATGATAGTTTAGCAATTGCAATCTCATTACATATTTTGAAACCTATCTGTACAACCTGAATCCCCCTTACTGAGATACATGCATCACTGCTTCCTGTCATCTCTCTTATTTTTCATCAGATGCTTCTTAACTTTTAAAGGTTATTAATTTTTTTTTTATCCTCACAACATCCCTACAACTGATTTTTTTGCCTTTTTGTACTCAACCTATTTTGAGATCCAGTGTCATCCCTCATAATTAATTACAATCCATTTGCTTTCCAGAATAAGAACCAAAGTTGAGGAGGGAAAAGTGGGGATGAAATATGTAACATAACTCAAAAAACACTAGGATGTCAAGTCCCAAACTATTTGGCTTATGCTACTCTTCTTCATTAGAATTTGTTGCTTCTAATCACATTTCTTTTGCCGTGGGCTCTCAAGCCTTAGTATGAGTACATGATGAAGCCTTAAGACTGTTGAAGCCTTTAAACATTTATAATCCTGAGTTGGTTTACAACCCTGGACAGTGGATAAGAGTCTTCTGTAAAAATCCTACTTTCTAAGAAGTAAACAGTCTCTTGCTAATTGTATGAATTTTGAACTAAGTAAGTGCATCACTCTGCATTGATAACTGGTTACCTAAACAGAGATTTTCAGATGCATTAAGCCACTTTCAGCTTCTAGTAAAGAAAAGGTGTGATTTACTGTGTAATATTAAGTGAAGAGAAAGTAACATTTAAGAGTTTTTCTAATGTAAAAACAGAACTTGTAAAGAATACTGATAAGGTTATCAGATAGTAAATATTACTATGGCATTACAGAAAAGAAATGTTCCTCGGTAAGGAAAACTCCTCACTGACCCACATGACTAATGGACAGATAAGATATATTTTCTCTTGAAGCCTGCAGTTTATACTGCAGCAATATAAAGTAAGCGCCTATTATTGTATTAGGCTTCCTCTCTCAGTAGGAGCTGCAGCCTAGTGAAGTACTGATTCTGGCATTAGGTAACAGTAGGGAAAGTAGAAAGAAAATACCACCTGTGATAATCATGGTATATTTTTTACAACATGTTTCCATTTTTATGATAAAACATAAAGTTATATAGTAATATTACCACATCATAAATAGTTATGAGTCACATTTACTAAACTAGAAAGGGAATGAAAACAGCCATTCAGATCAGTCGGAAAAAGGATGGGATCTCAATTCAAGACATTTGAACAAATACGTACAATCTGGACTGGTTTCAAATTCAAACTTGCGGCTGTTTGTCCCATATCCAGCTGCAGTTCGGGCTCGAATTTGGAACACGTAGGTGGTATCAGGTTTGAGGCCATTGATAGTAACATTGGTGCCTTTTGCTCTTAGAATAGTATAGCTTGTCTCTTGTTCCTGCTTTTGGGAAGAGAAATTATCAGATTAAAACCACATCCTAGAACAGAAGCAATAGATAGCATAAAATTAGTACGAACACCTGGAGATTATTGTCATGTTTTGAGTATTTATAACCTAACAAAAGTTTGTGCAGCCATTCACTTTCAATCAACTAAAAATCTGTTGATTAACAAGGAATTTAAATCATTAGAGCTTCTATAGCCTTGTGCTGTAAATCAAACACTAGTGCTAATATATGACATTTCATTAAATGACTTTGTACTGTATTTGTCCACAGCCTGCAATACGACAAGAAAATAAAGATTAAGGCATTACTTGAAAACCATAAAACAGTTCTGCCTACTGCACCAAATTGGAAGTTGTAATAGGCCAATTTAAAGCTTTTAGGGCCTTGAAGGGCTATTGCAGGACTCGTTTTTTACTGCCTTCTGTTTTATAAGGCAGCGTTTACCCTTTATAACAGTCAGAACAGAATTCTACTCAAACTCCTTATCCTAGTTCTGTGAACAAGCTAATATAACCGTTTTACTATTATGCCATAAAAACTATAAGCTTGATGCGTCAATCCTCATTTGGGCAAAACCCCACTCAGTGTGCTCCTGAGTGAGGCTTAGGTTTAGTAGTCAGAAGGACACATATGATTACTTCCTACTGCTTTCTGTTGAAGAGCACAATGTATGGCTGGTACAGATGATACAGCTCACGGTTACACTTTTCTTAATAAAAACATATTCCTGACAATGAATTTTCATATAAAATGAAAAACAGAACACTTTCAAATTGAGTAAGTTTGAATACATTTCCACACTGAGCAAAAACCTAATTCTGATAAAAATATGTCTCAGGCCCACTGTAATCACATAGTCTAAAAATTTAAACATGCATGTGGGGACAGCAGTATTGCTTATATAACTAAGGCCATCCTGAACCAAAAGGGCACTTTGGCCTCCTAAAAATGGCAGCTGGAACTGTCTTGGAGAATATCTTGGAGAGCAGCCACACATGTGGGAGACTGAATCTCAATCAGTTAGGTTCACATCCATGACTTTTTTTCTGCAAGTTTGGGAGATTCCATATGTTGCCCTATTGCTGTGAGCAGTCTAAAATACACTAAACTCACTGAGTTTTGCCTAGTTGAATGTAAAATCAGAGTTAAGCTAATGTATGTTGTACGTAAACAGTGTTTCACCTGATTTCCCGTATGTTTTATGGTATGGTATTTGCTTGCAAGCTGCTTGCAAGCTTGCTGAACTTCTAGCTTTGACAAGAAAGTACTCTGTGCTGAGGCAGATGTACTGAGGTTGGAAAATATTCAGCATATTCTGATTTTCTAAGCCAGATCATCCTCCATATGAGTAGTTCAGTGACCAGCACTATTCTACTATGTTTGGTCTGCAGTGCTGTCTAAAGTACAAATCTTAGGTTTAGTCTAAGTTGCTAGGCTAACAGTGGAAGCTATTCACTTCCATGCTAAAGAATCTGATTACACTGTTCTTGGCAACCTCTAACACAGACAGAACCAGAGATATTTACGTCACAGAGAAATTATCAGAGTCTGAACACATTATTTAACATTATGCACATTTTTAAACACATTGAAAAAAAAATGCAAGGTCTGTACCTAAAAGTTACCATCCTGAATCAAAACTTTAAACAGGATGAAATAGAAATATTCTTCAGAGAACATAAAGCCTATATATAAAACCTTGTATCATGGTCCATTCTTGCAGACTATGGATGAAAAGGAAATCAGCATTAGATTTTTTTCCATGGTTTTCTGACCTTTCTCTGAAAAAGTTGTGCATGTGGAGGGAAAAAAATTATAGAAAGACCATTCTCAGGAGCAAACAGCTTTGTCTTTTGCACTAACAAAGTCTCTTTTACACTAACAAAGGTAAAGTATTTTAATTTGCAGGCTTTGCTTTTACTACCTCATCATTCAGTTGAATATAGGCAACCATTTCAATTTCAAAGACATAATAATCTTCTCTTTAAAATATAAAATCTTTTGTGTATGCTATGGCTGGACATTCATTTTGATCTCATTCCAGGCTGCTTTTACAAAATGCAAACATTTCCTTCTTGTTCAGATACATACCTGCAAGGGAATATATGGTCATGGCCATGTCTGTTAATAATCCTCAATGGAACTTGAAAAATAAATGTTTAAAATAATAGTATGGAGGATGTCATGGTATCTCAGTTTATGGTAAGCTTTTTAGGTACAGATTTTGTAAGTCATTTTTTATGTTAGTAGTAATCAAATCAGTGAAACACCACATAAAAGCTCAAGTTTATCTTTCCTGAGGATGAAGTAAAACTTCTGAGATACAGCACTATAGCAGCCATAAGCAGAAGAAATATACAAAAAGGAGAGCCAGACTTTGCCAAGCAGAACTTTAATCATCACTGAATTTGATGATGAATTTCAACTTGGATGTGTAAACTTGGATGTTCTTGAATATTTATCTATAGTTTTATAGACACAAACCCTAATGGGGAGAAAATCCTACTACTGTAACTCATATCTCTGTTCTACAAAAGATATTTTGGATATATTTAATATATGGTGGTACTAGTGAGTGAATGGTATGTCCTTTTTCAGACAACAACTGTACGTATTTATAGTACATGAGGAAGAACGTTCAACATGTCAACTGCAGCTTGTACAACTTAGTAAATCTTAAAAAGAGATTATGCATCTTAGAAAAAATCCATGGTTGCAATACTGCTTCTCCATTTGTACTGGGTATGACAATAGCAAAATTCTCAGAAAACTCATGGCATATATTTGTCTTACCCTCAAAGCTACAATAATCAGAGGTTAAAAGCATTACATTTGCATACAATTTAGTTTTTTGGTCCCAGAAAGATCAAAAACTGGATATAATTATTTGTTTTAACCAACCTACTGAGCAGATGATTTCAATGATGGTAAACACAAACCCATTTTAATAACACAGGCAGCAATTAAATTTTATCCATTATTTGGAACAAAACTTCAGCTTAATAAAGTGCATGTGATTTAGTTTTCATAATTATCACCCACATATTTAAATGAATATTTATGAGTGTGTTCTTTAGGATACATTTTCTTCATATCAATGCATGTTAAGATCCTTCCACAGAACATAACTATGTGATGAAAAAAAATGATGGAAAAGAATCTTTTTGTATAATAAATACATTTTAGAACCACCACTGGAAAGTTGGAACCTCTGAAGTTGACTTTTGTTATATGTGCATTTTGACTGATGTATCACCTCTAAATACACAAAATGCATAAACACCTATGTTCTTAATACTTGCCTTTATATTTGAAACAGGACTTTATTTCTTTTAAATATTCTGAATACTTGGTACCTGGCTGAACAGACTTGCAAACAGGCCTTGGTTTTGTGGAAAATACAACTCCATTCCAAGTAATGAATCTCAAAGACTGTCACTCTCATTTCATAGTGTCATGCATTAAAATCCAGTATATTAATCTCAAAAAGTTAAAATACTTTCCTACAACTGCAGCTCCTAATTTACCAATAAAGATCATAGAAACTTTATTTTTCTTGGTTTAACAAGTGAAAATCATTGGTAACAAAAACTGAATAGACTAAACTTGCAGAAAATAAATACTTTTTTTCACATACTTTATGGCAATAATGCACAAGATACATTACATTATATTATCATTTAGATATAGGAAGTCCAATTTTTCTTCCAAAATTAGCTTAACATTAATGTCAGTAACACTTAATTGTCCACAAATATCAATTACTCTTAGAAAACTAACAATTTCATGCAAAAATTTGCATGGACAAGGTGCATGACAGAATTGGAGAGACCTGTAACAATCTATTAACAATGTATATATTATTTCCTGAATAATTAGGAAAGGTATTGGCAGCAAAAATAAGCAGGAAGGAAAACAATGGCTCAACATGAATCACCTGCCAACGAGCATATTTGACTTGTCAGGAGATATACCCAGATTGCTAACTGGGAAAGCTTTATTTCCTAGCACCTGCCACTTAACAACATTGTTTTCAAGATGGGCAGGACTGGGGTGATTTCTGAAGCAGAAAATCAGTAAGACCGGACCATTTTACAAAGCACAATCTCTTTTGAAAAGGGGTGTGTGAGAAGGGCTGCCTATAGATCTCACACTGACAAGCAGCATCTTTCTAAGCTCTCTGAAGAATGAATGAAGAGTAATAATCCAGTACAGGCTGGCCTGGCTTTAGGTAAATTTAACATGTGTAGATTTACTAATCTACGGGATCTTTTCAACCTTTTTCAATTTGCAGACCTAAAAGGTGCGGTGGATTAAAGCCTCCTGACAATAGATTTGCTTTTCTTAGTTACCTTTCATAAACCCTGCGGAACAGGCTTCTGACTCCCCAAGGGGCTGCAGACCACACATTAAAAACACTGGTGTCAGAAGGTTGTTTTTTTAGAAAACCCTTTGCTCTAAATGGTCTGGCTGTTATTGTTAAGCAATTGGTTCTTTGGTTTAAAAAAGCTGTCTGGTGCATATGAGCTCTTGATCAGAGACTTCAAAGGGAAGAAACACATGTGCAAGATCAGCCTCATAAGACCGGCTGTCTGATGAAGCTGTCTTATATCAACCAGTTGCTCCCTAAGACTGACTGCTTCCTATGACAGGATAGACACAGTGGGAATAGCAGCCACATGCTCAGTCCATGCGTACAGTACTACCCAAAAGTGACAAATTTATTAATGAAAGAAGTCAGCATCCTTGTAGAACCACAATTAAAACACTGGGGAAAAAAAAAACAAAACAAAAAACCTTAAAAAATACACAGAATCACTGATTTACTCAAAGTGAATGAAATGCTCACAAACAGAAATATTCTCTACATTGGGAGTGATAGTCCTCAGATTAATGTAACACCAAAATAGGCAACACTGTTGAGTACTATATCCTGAAGCCCACTGCAGCCTCATAGAACTGCCTCAGGAAAGGCCTTCCAAAGACAAAGATTGGCCTTGAGGCGGAGAAGAGGCTGCTGCAGCCCTCCAGAAACAAAGTTACTGACAATAGCACTAAGAGCAGCCAAACAGGTCTCAAACGTCTCTTTGTAATGCAAATGGCTATTTTAATACAAAATACTTTTTACTGGAAGGTAGTATCCTTTTTTTTCCCTTTCTTTTTAAAAAAGAACATGGACAGGTCAAAAATGTAGAATAGTGAAACCTAAATAATTGCTGTGTGCTTTTACTGCTGAGAATTTATAAAGACTGTCTTATAAGCTGCTGTTTCTTTACTTATCCTCAAGTCCAGGACCTGGACTGGATCCTATCCTCACTGAAATTAATAGAAAAAACATGAAGTGAACTGGCAACAGAAAAAGCATCTATAAGCTATTGCTTTCTAAAGTGAGACTGAAGCAATATGATATAGGAAGCTTTCTTTCTTCCTCTTTATCAGTAATACTGAGTAGGTTTAGATTTTTACCAAGGTCTTTCAAAGTTCAAGTGCTCATCAAAAATCCCCCACATCAGATGGCTTATTAATCTGTGAGAATTTTTTTCAGAATATGGTCCTCAGAGTCCCCTCTTTGGCTGAAGATGAAGTAGGTCTATCAATATCCCACTATCCCAATGACAAGTTCCATGAGGAAGATTTCTAAAGGCCAACTGAATAGTTGTGGATAACAGTTTCTAAGTATTCCTTGGTATATAGGAAGTATAAACCTGACTTCTATGCATTAACCCTATTGGTAAATGCTAAGCCATTATTTATGCCTTTATTTATTTCTAAGTTTTGTCTACTTTGTCAGCCATATACTCTACCAAAAACTCTCTAAATAGGTCTTTAGGTATTTAGACCTATTTAGATCATTCTTTAGAATCTTCACAATAACTTTTGGTCTTTTCATGTCTATTAGTAAAGTTTACAAAAAGCCCATTTTTTATTGGATTTAATTATTTTTACTATGTACAGATTTATATATGAAGCAGTAAGAAACTGTTGGAAGTACAAGAAAATTTCAGAATAAAACAGAACTTATTCAATTGCAGATTTTTCTTGGTTTGCAGTTATTTAGATACACTATCAAGAATTCAGTTATTCATGAAAACTGGAAACCTTCACAGTATGAACCATTCATTAAAAGGATAGCCTGTCTTTTCAAAACCATCTTTGTGCAAAATACTTTTGTGCCACAGGGAAGCACATGAATATATGAATGCTGACAATATAATGTATAAACATTGACAGTATAATAGAACTGAGTAAATATACTGTAATCAAAAGAGGTGAGAAAAAGATGTGTTGTATCTTCTCTGTATTACTTCTATATTTGTTCTGAAACATTTTGTGATGAATTTGGTAGACTACATTGCTTAACAATTTCACTTCATACTTTCAGGATACATTCCTTATCCAAAATTGAACAGTTTCAACACTTAGCACCACTGAGAAGGAAAGCAAGTGAATGGGGTTGTTTCTGAATCCACAACACAGGAGCGATATCATTCATTAAAAAATGATCAGCACAGAACCACCCTCCCCCTTCAGTCTTTCTTCCCACCTTTTCATAGTATTTGACCTCATAGTCCAAGATGATCCCATTTGGATGTTCAGGTTCTTGCCAAGACAGAGACACGCTGTTCCTGGATGTCCGGTCTTTCCTAATTACTGTGATAGGGGATGGAGCTGTAATGGCATTGGAGAGAAAAAGGAAGAGAGAAAAGCAAATTGAGTTTATCTCTGTTGTAATCCTTGCCAAAGAGCATTGTTTCCATTTTAAAAGACTCATGAGCATAGGACTGGATCTGTGTCAACGTTCAGCAGCTGGATTACAGTCCTGGTACACATGCCTTAAAGCGTACTGGGCTAAAGGAAAATGAACTGAGATTTTCTGTTAGACGGACAGACTAGTGGCAAGAAGGCAGATGGTTTCAATCTGCTACTACAGTGTAAGCAATGAAAAACATTTGATATATTAAAAAGAGAACAAAACAGTACTACCTTTTTGTTATAATGCCTAAGTATTATTATTACCAGACTCTGCAGAACTCTGACAACATTTTCACAAGCAAGTGTAAAACAGTGGTGGAATGCAATACGTGCAAGGAGTTCCTGCTATCCACAGTTAGTAATAATCAATAAAGCCTCTTTTACAACATTATTTGGTAAGCTCCCCAGCTACAAATTGCTCCCATATACGCTATTCTTTTACCACATTTCTTTGAAAATGAAATCTGAATTAAAAAAAAAATCTAAATTCTAAACTGTAAAACAATCTCATTTCTGATCTATACTAATCACAGCTGGACATGACAATCAATAGTATACCACAAACTCACTCATGATCTGAAACTTGGAAGTATCATCAGTGTTCCAAGAGAAAAAAATCATAATTACCTAAGATTCTTTAAGATCATTTTGTCTTTAGACCACCCAGTTCTGCATGTTGTTCTAAAAGCAGGCCTAGTTTCCCTGGACTCATTGAAGACACGCAAAAAAAAAAAAACAAAAAAAAAACCCAAAAACAAAAAAAACTTCCTTCTTTTGCATTGGCTTCCCACTTCAAATGCAAAAGAAATGAACTCTCTTTCATGGTCTTGGCCAAGCTTCATCAGAAGATAACTTACAGATCACACATTAGAGGTCATAACTGTTATTTAAAAAAAAACTTTTACTAATAAACTGCCTTTTATCTTACTGTGTAAAACAAACGTGTTTATAAGTTCACATTGTGCTATCCTAATAAAAAGTCACTAGCTGATCTAAACAGCTTTATTTCAGCTGAATCTTATGAAATTTTTACTGTTCATATAAAACTAATTGCACTTTTCAAACATTATATATTTGCATGAACTAACCAGTGCTTTTCATCTTTCAGCTTTCATTGCTACAAGAGACCTTTCAAAAGCCAGAAGAAAATTAATCCTAATTTAAACATTTTTTGGAATAAAAATGCAGGTTATATTTGATTTTGCTAAGTTTCATCAGAGTATACTTTCTAGTCTTGACTCATAATCTAAATGTTGACATCCACCTTTATTTTGACTAAAGAAATTTGCACACACCCACACAAGCACATATGTATATACACACTCTCATATCTGCTCCGGGCAGAAAGAACCACAAATACTCTGAAAAACATTTTTATATGCCACCCAGCTTGAAATACCTTTCCTAAAACACTGAGAAGGAAAAACATAAAAAAGAAAGTCCTCTCTTTTTTTTCCCCTCCAAAAGGAATAATTTATCCCGAAGTTACATAACTGAAATTAGATTTTAGAGTTTCAGAGGGTTTTTTTTTGTTTGTTTGTTTTTTTAAGTGGTCTGGGAAAGAGTCTCTTGATTTTATTCAGACTCAGCAGATCTGTGCTTCCTGAAAAGCATTAGGACAAGGGATACAGGACTGATGTGTAATGAACCTTCTTCTGTATTTCCACTAAATCTTAGGCACAGATTAAATCTGCTGGAGCCAAAAATGAAGCGGCTAGCTGGACTGCTCCAGCTTTATGTTATGCGGCTTGCTGCCTCCATGCTCTTGGAAGTCATTTTTGCCTTCTTTTTAAGTTAGACTATTTATCATTTTTGGATTTGAACAGAGTGCCAAGCCCAGTCCTCCAGCTGGTGATACTTCCCATTAAGGTAACATTAATACAGATTTTATGAATAATTAATATATGATTAACAGAAATGGCTTTTTCTCCCTAATAAACTATGGTAATTTGTACTATAACACGTTCCCTGCGTAGGCTGAAATAATCTTATATGCTTCAATACAGATGTGCTTTAAAAAAGCTTTTGTCTAACACAGCAGTAATTATTTTAAACTAATTTACACAGATCTTTGGAGAAGCTACCAGTAACAAATCTCACAGCAGTTTATTAGTAAAGTGTCTGCATAAAAAAGTGTCTCAATAACATTATAAAACATTCATACAGCTCTTCAAAGCCCTGGGATTGCTAAAGCTGCTTAGAAATTGTACATACATAGTGCTTGAAAAGACAACATCTCGTTTCCTGACCAAGGGGAAGGGAACTTGATACTCACTGGAAAAAAAATCCTTTAATTCCATGCATAGAGCAGATTTGAGCTCTACCAGATGACTACACCAGCTTCTGAATCTTTGACTCCATGAAAGTACATATCCCAAAAGTGTTTAAACCACCAGCTTACCTTGACTATAAAGGTGACTGAAATTACCTAGGTTTAAAATGTTAACCTTGAGTGCATAAACAATTTTTTTCAGATCTTTCACAAGTGGATTATTTATTTCTAGAGGATAAACCACACTATCCATGTTCAGAGTGGAAGATATTTTAAATAAAACTCTTTGAACCTTCACGTATACTGTATTTTTTCCCATTTTGTTTAACCATCTTTTATCACCTGATCTATCATCTGAACATTTTAATTTTGAAGGACATATGATGTTACAAATAAACACCCAATACTGTGGTACAGATTTCAAAATTTTCCTGCTGCTCCCATCGTCTTTGTGCATCCATTTTGGATATTAAAAGCAACAACTGACTTTGATCACTGTCTTTATTATTGATGCACAAAACAGAGCCTAGATGACCCTCAGCAAAGTCTCTTCAAGCTGCTCCTCCTCTAGCATTGCTTCATCTATGAAGCAAACATCTATATCAGGCCCTGGGCTCTTCAAAACACCGACAGAACTGTATTGTGTTGCTCCCAGGATGAGCTCAGTGCCAGGACAATCCTTCTACAAGAAGGGGAGTAGGAGGGAAAAGGGATAAATCTTGAACTGAGTGGGACAGCTGAAGCAGTAAGCTTGACTTTCCCAAAGCAGACTCCAGTAAAAGCAAGAAGACGGAGGTGATGTGGCTATTCTGCTCATCTGCCACCCACCACAACTTAGAGACAAAATCTCTTTCTCTATATACATTGCTTTTGCTATGTCTAGAATGACTCCTCAGTTAACATATGAGATGATCAACAGAAGAACATGAGCCTCTGGCTAGACTAAGAATAGGTAAAGACAAAAAATTTCCAGTACAGCATGTAGCATAAGCTTTCTCTGCTGGTCCTCAAAAAAATGGACACTTTTAAATATTGATACAAACATTTTCATTTTTCAACTGCATCTGACAGATAGCTGGTATGAAAGGTCCTTGAATCCTTGAAACCAACTTGTTCAGAACGCTGTTAAGTTTATGTTCTGTCTACTTTGATCAATGGATTTGGTCATCGGAGATATGGTAGAAGTTAAGCTAATTTATATGTTGTCCTGCACAAGGAGAGTTAATGACTGTAGAAATGCCTTTGTGATTTGAGTCCTCACCTCAGGTTTTTGGTGTGTTTAGGATTATCTTGACATTTAACTGAGGAATTAATCTTTTTTGTACACATCCTTAGAATATAGTTTAATCAGACAAAAATATAAACTCTCTCTGTGGATATATATTTATTTTCCTACATTTTATTTGCTTGAGTGTTCTCGAATATGCCCTTTGGAGCAGAAAAGGGCTAGTTCCAACTGAGTCATCAAATGTCAGAACAACTATTTCTGGCTCAAAGTAGCCTACATTTCCTATGAATAGCTGCATTTTGTAGCAATTAATCCTTCCTTCTCACCAGAATGGTTGAGTTACTGTATTCTACTGTTTCCTTTGCAGAATCTGAAAGTTCAGAAAATGAAGGAGGAGAAATCAAAGGAAGTTAACATTATAAATCCTTAAGCAAGGAAGACATCACCATAAGCAGTAGCAAATATAGTCTTTAGTCCTTTGAATAAGGAAGAGAGAGATTGAGAGTTTCCTACTTCCTGAAGACCATTAAATGACCAGTAGGATGAAATTAAAGTTAAAAGCATGCTACAGAAAGAAACAGAAGCACTTCAGGTTTAGAATTATCTATTTTTCATCACACTTCCAGGACTTTTTCTTCAAGTAAAAGACAATTAGTGTGTACAATAGAATGCTAGAACAAATATTTTAAATGGCTGCAGCTCTGATGATTTGTCAAAAAGAATTCTGTAAGTCGAGTCTAGCAAAAACAGCATACCACTAAGCTGTTTTTACACCAGTAGAAATTGCTTGAATTTTCTTCATTATTAAAGCATCAACACGCTCGATTAATTAATTATTCAGGCAACACATGTTTTAAGGTAAAAAGGAGAGAGGTTTTTTTTCACTAAAAAGTTGAATAAATACAATTTCAGTGATTTTCAGAAAGAGTATCTCCATGCACTTAGTTTTTATTAGTGTTCTGATCAATGTAACTCTTAACTTCACCACTGTATATATATATATTTTTATATATAATTAACTTCAGGCATATGTGGGCACATACTGAGAAGTTAAGTCATTTTCTGCAAGAAGAAAATGTTTATTCTCAATAGTCATATGAAATGCATACAGAGATTTTTTTATGCATCAGATGGTTACTATTTGTATGGTACTACAGTCTAACTGGTTTATGACTACTTTAAGCAGTTAATATGAACATTCAAAACTCCCTAGAGTTACAAGGGGAAATGTACTTTGAGCACTCAGTGTTGTTAGGTAGCATTTGTGGCAACTGGGAATGTGGCTGTTGAAAAGCTAACGAATGCAATGATCCAGGGAGCTTAGATTCACAAGTGTAAAAACCTCCTCACTCATGACTATTAAAGGTGCAAGCAAGTAACATGAAGGATCTAGCAGAGAGCACAATAAAACTCTGCTCAAATTGATTTCCCAGAGAAACTGACCCCAACAGATCATCTGTTTTCCTCCAGTTTAATAGCAGCTGTACATAAATCTCCTTATTGACTTTTTCTTATTCTGTGGTTATTGTTTTCATATGTGACTGGCTTACAGATGTATATACTGGGAGAAAATTCCCTGTCCTGTGACAGAAAATTCAGTATTAACTCTGGGAAGCCATGTGTGTACAACTGCTGAAATATTTAGAGCGATGTTGTTTCTTGCTTAGGTCTCTAGATCAGCAAATTAAATTTTAAGGAAAGCCTAGTAGAGTCCTCTAGGATTTCATTCTAATCTGACCATGGTCTCCTCACCTCCAGCTTCCAATCACAACCAGCTATCAGAGACCAAAATATTCCAACTTACATGGAAAGATGATGCTCAAGAACATATCCAAGTTAGCAGAACCAACTACATTGTAACTTCTCCCACACTGTTGAATAAATTGTTTGCTCATTTTTTCTTACAGAAATTTGATGATTTTATTACATAAACCTGATATTTTCATCTGATATAATGTATGACTTGGCTTTAGTGTCTATGATCCCCTAGAGGGAATTGGGGAAGCAAGAATAATAAACAAGTTAAGACCATAATTTGAGAATTAAATCCATAGTCTCTAATGCTACAGATCCACTGGGACCCAAACCTAAATCTCTGAAGTTAAAATCACAGCAACTATTACACAAGTCAAAGTGGAAAGATCAATGTTTGATTGCATTAACTGATCTTTCTCTTAAAGATAGTTTATCCTGAAAACCGGAGTCACATTCATCAACTATGCATGTGTGAGAGGACTTACCCTGGTATAAACACTAGGCACCCCTGCTAAGCGTTCAGTTCAGCCCAGCACAGCTAATAGTGCTTCACATACATATTTCAACCACACAAGGTGATCCCCAACATTTGTGTTTTTGTGAGTCAGGTATGTACTTTTGGATTTATTCAGCCTTTCCACTATTAACTATTATTCAATTTGCAAGACAGTCATAAGTAATGAGTCACAAATCTGTGTAATGATGTCATAGCTTCATGACACAGTCACAAAAATATGATTTCTGTATGGGCTGCAACCCGTCTCCTTGGATCCTTTACATTTCTAACGCATAATCTCTGGACTAATATCTAGCCACAGTTTGACACAGATGATAATACACAGAAAGCAGGAGTTGGACTATTTGAAAAGTTTGCTTAGATTACTATTTGCTTGCACTATTAAGCGCAGTCAAACATGCTGCCACCCTATATACTGTTCTGCTAAAACAAGTAATTACAAGGTTAATGGCACGGGCGCATTCCAAGGAAGGCACAGTCAGGACACTGTGGTCAGGTGTCTCACAGGCCTTGTGGAAGAAAGAGGAAACAGTTACATTTTAACAACATTTCGGGAAACCTGCTAAACTCCACACATTCCTCTTCCAGATACAATTACCCACCTCTAGAATGTGTGTGCAGACATAGTCCTTCTGCCCTTTAATCTCCAGGATATGCAGTTAAACTAGCATAGTACTTTCGTATGTGTTCTCACACCTTTTGTTTAAGCTGTAGCAGACTCAATATATTTTTATGACTTGCACTGTAAAATGTCATGTGATTCTACAACATCATTAAGTGACTGTCAGAGGGAAAGCGTGCGCCTTTCCCGTCCTTTCTTTTTCCCAGAGACAGGAATAAAGGAGTCCATCAAGCCAACAGCAAGAAACTCATGCCTGAGTACAAGACTTACACTGAATTCAGGCAGGATTGTGGTAGGATACAGTAATAATGAAATGGGGGAAAAGGTTATCGAGGTATTAAAGGTTATCAAGATGTAGGAGTATAAACTTGTATAAACAAGTCAAAATGCAGAAGGAAAGCAAGAGATGAAAGGGATAGGGATAAGCAGAAGTGGGTTAACTTTGGATGGAATGAGGCTGTGTATGGAAGCATATTCTGCTCTGGGAAAGTCTGGTTTTGGTTGTAACTCAAGCTTTTTACTTAAAACACTTCTAAAGGTATTCCCCAGCCGTGACATGGGGTATGCATGTCTTGCTTTCCATAGCAAGACTAATGTTATAATGTGTTATTTTCTTGGACAAATCTAATTTAATTCTTAAATCAAAATAATGTTAAATTAAAATCACAGTTTAAAAAACACACACACTTTAAATACTAACTTGTTCATGATTATTTTAATGGATGACTTCCTGCATTATGGCAGGAATACTCTGATGCATCTGGAAGCCAGTGGCCTGTAACCTGTGGTTATAGACTCCAGAGTGACTGCAGGCACTGCACAGGTGACACAAAGGAAAGGAGAAAGGGCAGCAAACCAAAAAGGGGAAAACAAGCAGCTTCATCAGGAACGGCACTAAAAGGCAGCTGCTTGCTTTCACTCTCAAGTACAGAGAAAGGCAACCTTCTGGGCAGCAGCTGTCACTGGACAAGAGATTATCAGAGCTCATTTCTCACTCTTACAAATAAATTCTAAATTAAAAGCAAACTTCATCAAGTGTTGCACATTCGTGCTCTCATCTCTTCCTCTTTTTATTGAAAGAGATAATAAATGTCTTCCACTGAGCAAACAATGTTAGACTTACTCATATGTTTAACATGTGTTTAATAAATCATGGAAACGCCAGGTCCATTTGGGAAGTATCAGGCTGCACAAGGCACTCACTTCAGAAACTGAAAATTATGGTGCCATGGTGTTCACAGCTGTTATTTCACAGAGGAGAGAAATGCAGTATATGCTTTCATAAGGACTCAGCCCAAAGGTACTCACAATACTAATGTTATTCTTTCTGATCTCTGTTTGAGATGGTGATGGTGGGAGATTCTCAATACTTCATATTTTTCACTCAATGTTTTTAAAACCATATCAGTTTTAAATAAACAGTTTGGCTTTGCCTTTCCTACCCCATTGTTACATTACTTTGCAGTATGCTAGAGACTCAAGCTTCCTGATGGGAAGTTTTCACAAAGAATAATTTATTCACCATGACTGTGGCATCAGTTGTTGGATGCTGAGTAGGGTTTTGCTTTCCATGAATGTTATCATCTCTATCAGAGAAATTCCATCCACAGCTCATGAGGTATATTTAAGAACTATCTGTAGGAATACCAGTATTAAAACCGAAGATGACAGGTGCACCCAGATAAATAAATTCAGCAATTTAACCAGTTGGTCTGTAAAGTCCTTTGGAGTCTTTTCAATCTAGTCAGAAAACACTGCAAATGGAAACAGTCTTTCTCAACCTTCTTGTCCTGGCATTCTTAAGTGTCTTCAGAGATAACTTTGGACCAGCTTACCAGTTATCTGGGACATGAGCATCTCTGAAGGAACAGGCTTGGAAAGTGTTCATATCTCTTTTCATTTTCTTTTATATTTTGGTGATTTTTTAAAATAATATTTTACTAAAAAGAAAGATCCTTTAGAATGATATATTGTAAGAATTAAAAAAAAAAAAAGAAGCAAAGACAACTGACTTCCTTGAGGCATTTCTGACATCAGTTAAAAATTCTACAGGCACTCATTTCATAACACTGAGAAGATAGGACTAGTTTGATGAAGCAGTCTCTGCTTTTGAGAGATCTATTACCTTCAGAGAATATCTGTCCTCACAGCTTGAATGACATCTCAGGCTCAGATAAGCTTATATATTTAGTTCTAGTAAAACTAAAGATGCATGTATAAGAAGATTCTAAAAAGAAAGTATATGAAACTTTGAAAGTATAATTGAGTTTTATATTTAAATGCTATTAAAATAAATTAGATATGCCCAATAATAATTTCTCCAATAATTTTGCATTATAGTTCCCAAGCACAGGGAAACAGCTGTCATTCTTTTCCATTCATTTTTCTAAGTCCCCACTTTGCAAACTGTCTAGCTGGAAAAAATTTACAAAGCAAGGGAAGCTGCTCTTTGTTTACAATCAGAAAGAATGCAGATAACTTCTCTCATCGATGACACAAAATACTAGCATGGGCAGAGAAGTCCAAGGGAATATTACTAACTGAATGCTAAGCATACTCTTCAGGCACATTTCTCTATTGTTACTATTTTCAAAACAAGATAAGAAATGAGAATCTACACGAACCTCATGTAGAAGCAGTAGAGAAAACTCTGGCACCCTTGACTACCATTATTTGCTGATGGTGACTAAAGCTCTACCACAACTTCTGAAAAAGATCAAGTAGGTAGCTAACTGCATTAAAAGTGAAAAACACTGTCTGGAGGAACATGCTGAGCCACAGATCTCACCTTTGAACTTTCTCTAAGGTCATGAACGTCTACATGAAGCCTGCACAGTGAAGAGATCAATGTATGTCACAAACTTCGAATCCACAGAACAACTCCCTTGACATTAGAAGGGAAGGGATCAAAGGCTGTGAATGCAGACCATCTCTAGCTAATAACAGGCTATGCATGCAGTGTCATTGTTAAAACATTTTCCTTTTTTATATCCCTAAAGGAGGAGTTCTATCAAGTTAAAATGATCCTTGAATAGCCTCTGGGATGAACTGTAAAACACATTTGAAGAGCATAAAATCCTTATTTACTCCAGGAATGTTTGAAATTCAAAAGATAAATGTCATTCAAAAAACAAGCGTGTCCCAGGTATCCAGTCCATAACAGGGAACAGCTGTAATAACAGTCAATGAACCAGGGACTTGCTACATCATGTCATTAGCTGACTTTTAATAAGTCTATCTTCTTGTCCTTTTTATAAGGGCCATTGGGAAAGAAATATATCATGCATCAAACATCTGTGGCTTTCTCAAATTGTGCCTCCTAGAAGACATATCTACTTAAGGGACCTAACAAACACAGATTGCAAAGTGCAACTCCTTTTAAACAGGGAACTTCACATATCGCTTATGACGTGGTAGAAACAATGAAGTCCAGCTTAATCACATACAGAGTAAGTGCACAGCCAGTGTCACAGCTCTCTCAAGCAATCAAAGATATATATCCAAAAAAAGCTTTGTGCCCAACTTGGCACTTAATTCAGATACTTGGAATGGCAGATTGCAGGCAAATAGGATTCAAATCCCGAGGAGTTTGAACAGAGAAGCAGCTCTTTGCCTAAAACAAAATGGAAAAACTTCTACTAGATTTCTTCTCTATTTTAAATCTTACCCCAAGGTGAAACTGAACTGTTAGCCTGAAATTTTCAATCTGCATATGACAAATGTAGATTGAGATTTTACAAACAACAGATGTGTCTACCCTTTAAGACTCTTCTCTCTAACAATGCTGATTTCTGTTTCTAGTTATCAATTTTGTTTTCAACCTTCTCTGAATATTTTTTATCCTAGTCCTTTGTATGAGTTCTCCAATGCATTAACTGTTACAACTGTTACCTTTTCCCTTAAAAAATACATCCCTTCATTTCTCAGCACTACTGAATTTGACAGCTAATACATTTAAGGAAGAGACAGAAAGAAATATAAATTTGATTCAACATACATAGCAGACTGGACTCTATGTTTGTATCTGAAAAAAAATCTGATGTTGGAACAACCACTTCAGCCTCAGAATAAATGAGAGAGAGAAGCCTGGATTACAGAATCAACTTCAAGAACAAATACTGCCATACCTAAGAGCACAGGAACAGCTGTTCCTGTAGTCATCTGTTTTCCTACACTTTTTAATACAAAGGTTTAAATGATTAAGCAAGGGGAGACTAAATGAATTATTCCGCCTTGTGGTTTTAGAACTATGAAATACAAAAAGAAGTAGGAGACTTGATAATCAATTACTTCTCTTTTAGGGACTCCCCCCTAATGAATCAGTACATATGTGATGTATCTGTTATTATTCTTTATATCATAGTTGTGCACAGATGCCACAATTTGAATTAAGGGATTTTTATTCTTTATTAGCCTCTCATAAGAAGAGAGCTGTGCAGAGAAGGCAATGAACATTTTACAAGCGCACAACTGAAACAGTAGGAAAACAAAACCCAGATTTATGTACTTCTTACTCACCTAATTGAAGAGCCTAATCACCTCCGATAGTTATTAGTAAAAGATGTTAGAGATGTTAATCTCTAGGTAGAATTTAGTCCACAAAAAGTCCATAGTATTTCCATTACATTTAATTCTACAGCAGCCAGGGATTCCTACTTGTATTCTGAATTCACTTGCAACAGTCCTATCCAATACAGATTATGTTGAAGTTCTGGGTCCCTCAGTCTCTGGATATCCTTATAATTGAGGACAGACTCAATTCATGAAATACCTCCTGTATTCAGGAAACTGCTTGCAGAGGAAAAGGGTGATGAATTTAACTCCCAGTTTCCATCTACCTTGTATAACATTTTGACTATGTTCATTCTCCTTACTTCATCTCTATGGTCTAATCTGGACAGCTGGACTTACGGTGGACATGGTGACCCAGGGCCATCTAAAATGGTACATGGAAATTAGAGATAATTAGAGATAAAACTACACACCACATTGCTTGGGACACCAGTTTCATTTTCTAGAGCTTACACAGTTCTTATAGGTAGCATACCCAAAGATATATTCAAACATAAATCAACTGTCTCCTTAGCTAATCTATACTAATTTAAGTATTTTTTTTATGAAGTATGCAGATGGACTTGATGATCTTGAAGGTCTTTTTCCAGTCATAATGATTCTATGATTCTATGAACTAATTTATTCAAATCCCAAAGCGAACACACTTCCTTCAGAGTGTCCCAATTAATTTAAGACGATAAACTAGAAGAAAACTCCTTCTCATACTAACACAAGTATGACTATGCAGCAGTTTAACTGAAATGCTCACATGTGATTTAAAACTGCTTCTCCCTGCAATCAGGTCTCCCAGTATTCACATGGGCAAAATTAGTTAGTGGAAAGTAGGTCTCAATTTACTTATTGCTGACTCTAAGGGAGAGTAACATAGCTGTTTAACAGCATGCAACAATGCTATACAATACACAGAAGAATAAGACTTGATCCTGCAGGCTCTCTCTAGTGAAAAAAAACTTTTGAGAGGAGGAGCTAGCCTACATGCAATTCATCTAAATCTAATCTCTTCCTTTAAAGCAATCTGCTTGTATGGAGGTATTCCCCGGAACAATGCAGTCCAACTGATGGTTTTTGTATTCATGTGTACATAAACTTTATGTGTTAGGACGAACAGCAAGAGTTTTGAGTCACTGTTAAACACCACAACAGAGGAAGCAACAGCACTGTCCTGAAATTCTCTGGAGCAGGGATCCTCCGCGCTCATAGGATACGATCTCCTCAATCTGAGTATGTGTGTTGTCTTTACTCTCCATGAAGAGGGCCTTGCTACATGGATTAAGAGATCAGGGTTAGGAAAGGACAGGAATAGCAAGCAACCCCTATCTGGTTCCACCACAGCTGTGTCTATCCCCTTCACACACCAGCACAGAATCTTAGACTTACAGAAGAGCTGAGGTGGGAAGGGATATCTTTGGCTACAGCAGGGTCAGCTGCAGCAGGTTGCTCAGGACATTGTCCAGTCAGGTTTCCAGCATCTCCAAGGATAGAGACTCCACAGACTCTCTGGGTAACCCGCTCCAATGCTGTCGCTCTCACAGTGAAAACGTTTTCTTAGGTTCACATGGAGCTTCCTATGTTTCAGTTTGGGCCTGTTGCCTCTTGTCCTGTTGCTGGGCACCACTGAGAGCAACCTAGCCCTCCATGCTTTACAGCCTCCCATCAGGCATTTATAAACAGGGATAAGATCCTACCTGCACCTTCTCTTCCCCAGGTCAAACAGCCCCAGCTCTTTGAGCACCTCCTTGTATGAGAGATGCTCCAGTCCCTTAATCAGCTTTTTGTCTCCTCACTAGACCCTGTCCAATAGGTCCACGTTTTTGTGGTAACCAGACACCAGAATTGGACCCAGGACTCTAGGTGGGGCCTCACCAGAGTAGAGGGCAACAATCACCTCTCTTGAATGCTCTGCCTAATGCAAACTCAGGTGCTGTTGGCCTTTGCTCGAAGGGTACCTTACTGTCATGCACTGTTGTGCACCAGGGCCTGGAGTCCTTCTCTGCGAAGCTGCTTTGCAGCTGGACAGCCCCAGCCTGCTGTGGTGCACGGGGCTGTTCCTCCCCAGGGGCAGGCCACAGTCAACTCTAGGAACACTAAAGACTGTAAATAGCATGCTGGACAAAGCTCACCAGAATTACACTTCAGAGAGCAAGAATCAAGAACCCAACCAATAGTCAGTGAATAAAAATCAGATGTTATTTGTTTCTGATTTAGTTATTAAGCAGTTAAAAACATTTTTATTATAATGTATATACTTATAGTCAACAGAGTTCAATGGGCTGGATTTGCACAGGTACTACTGTTACCTGTTAGATAGGAAGAGCCACCCCCTTTAGGAAGGTAGCATCAGAGTTTTATTTATGTTGTGTTATTGCTCACTTTGAGACTTTCCTTAGTTCTAACAAGCTGAGTATATTTTCAGTATTTGTTTTGTTTTACACGGCAAGCACAATGAAAACCTGAAATGAAGACATGCCATTGCCATGTTGTTTGCTTAAGTTCATAGCTGTTAGAACTCTCAAAGCTGAGCAAAACTAAGTAAATAGAGTTACGATCAAAGAGAATCATTTCCATTATTCTGAGGTTTCTCTCCAGATCTGCTAGGAAGAAAGAATGGAAGGGCATTGTGTGTGCTGGGATATCAATGGGATGACTAAGACTTCTTAACACCTGCCTGGCAGAACAATATCTGGTGCTGGTTCAGATTTATTCTTCTCATCTCATGCAGCATCTCTTCTCATGCAGTGAATGCTACCGCAGAGAATATAACTATCATCTAAAGTGCAGTTAAGTGTATTGCACTGTTTAATTTAGATTAAAGTAATAATCCTTTTGCTCAGCATTCCTCAGTCACACATAAAACCTGTATGACAATACATGATACCATAAAAGCAGTGATGTTACCAAAAACCTAACTGCTAATTTCTCACACAGCATCAAAAAAGGATGAGTCCAACATATGTGTATCCTTGATCGAAGGCTATAGAAACAGCACTGGAAAATAGTCTCCTTCACTGTTAGGCTTCTGAATATCAAACCAGCACAACTATGTTGCCACTACCAAATCTTGTGCTTTCTGGACCCTTTTTCCATTTAAACCTGCCTTGAGTTCCAATGGGAGTTTTCTGCTTAGCACAGCCCAAAGCCAGTAAATAGAGAAATATACAGAAGAGCCTTAACTGGCATTGCACATCTTGTCCCTTTACTCACAAAGCTTCAAAGAAGTCACATTGCAGATAAACGAAAGTGCAATATAAAAGTGTATAAGGTATGATACACACACACACAAACACCCAAAACACTAAAATATCTTTACACTAACACCACACACTTGATCATCGTCCTAGTGACAAGGCAGGCAGTGTGGCACAGCTGTCAGTCTCTCTGCATGGCACATTCACAATTAGCACACCATCTCTAGGGATGCTGAATTCCCTATAATCTCCCGTAGCAGTCAGTGACCCTTTCTAAACAGGGTCGATTGGTGTTATTAGGAGATAGCATCTGTGTGGTGCAACATATTGATGGGAGGTGAGAGGAAGTTGTTCCTTCCTCTCCTGCAGAAGCAAAGGGCAGCAGCAGAACGCTTCAATATAATTCTGAGGATGCCATATCAAGCGGCAATGGAACTACAATGCAATCAAAGAGGATGATTTAAACTGATCCATATGAGCCAAATTAAAACAGAAATGTGTGTCCTTCCTCTTCTATTTCCACATGAAGATAAAAAGACTTATAAGAACTAGGAATATTATAGTTTCCTATCTGTCTAGCTATATTTTACAAGAAACCATTTTATTTGGAGATGTCTGTCATTAACCTTCACTGGAAGAGAAGGAAAATAAACTGCAATAAAAACAAAGTAGAACTTTACCCATCTAGCTAGAAGAAAAAAATACAATCTGTTTCCTCACATGATTCTGAATCACCCTGGATTCAGGGGTCTGAATCATGGCTTTACAACAGTTTTAGATTGTCAAATATATTATCTTTCTTGAATTTACAGTAGCAACAGATTCAGACTCTGAATGTTTTCAACCTTTCCTTTGACCATGAAACACTTTATTTACAAATCAGATTTGAAAACACCCTAGTAAAATTCTAATAAAGGATTCATTTACACGACTCAGCAACACTGAAGATGACTCGGGGCGTGAGTATATGTGTATTTATGTGTGTGTGTGTATATATGTGTGTGTGTATATACTGGTATTTGTTATGTGTATGTGTGTGCGTGCGTGTGTACACAAACAAATATCGGTATATAATATGAGGAGTTTACATATAGAAATGGAGTTGCTGTATAAACTGACTTGCTAGTGTACTAGCTGAATTTATTTTAGCATACTCTAGCAGATCTCCCAGTTGCCACATTAGAGAGAATAAGAACCTTGCATATTCTAATCAATTAGGCTAGTGACGGATTCATAGTAGATATGCCCATGTGCATAGTGAGAAACACGGAGAGAAACCTTTGTTCAATTTTCAGGGGAGCCTTTGGAGCTCAGAGACCCAGCAAATGCAACACAGACTGATGTCTCTCTTGAACTGAGTTTGTACAATGTATGATTTTTACCACCAAGAGAACTGCCATAAAAATCACAGTTTCACTATTAGAAAACATAAAATATTCCTCTGTTTTGCCTTAGGCTCTTGGAAATTCACACATGAGAATAAGGGTGTTTTATGCAGGTAAAGAGCGTTCTGTAGGTTCCAACTGCAGTTGGAACTAATGTGGGTTGGACCCTGACAATAGATTTAAGAAGGACCGGGCTAGTGTCATTCGACAAGGATTAAAACTGCAACTTCATTATACTCACTGCAAGAGCAGAGAGTTTTCAAATTAGGGTTGGTGAAAGTGAAATATCCTGGATTCAGGCGATCTGGACTGAAGCAATTGTGGAGAATAGACTCAAGTCTTAGGTTTCATCTACATTTCAGTCCTTTTTCCCAAACTCACAGTTGTCTTCTTGCCATCACTTCCTCTGTGGGCTTGCCAATGGCTCCATTTTAAGGCTCTGTTGGGCTGCACTGAACCTTACGTACCATTACATATGATATATCAGGCACAGATCACTTCCTCGAAGCAGTAAGCTTCGCCTGCTTTCTTCTGAGTCCAACCTAGTTTAGTCACTTAACCAAAAGTTTAGCCAACTGTTTGTTGGATACTTCTGTCCCTGAAGAAACATAATTGTAGTCAGACAGTACAAATGATCACCCTAGAGTCATATTTGGCTTTCAGAGTCTCCTGGTCTCCTCCAGATATAGCTCAGCAGTGCTTTCATTCTTTCTTGGAAAATGTACAGATAAACACTTAATTATAATGTAACCTAAGATCTCCAGACTTTCCTTTTTACTGTCCTTTGACTTTCTGGCCAGGAAAGGAATGCTAGAGAAATTGCATTTTTGTAATTATGCTTAAAAACACGGCTTATGCACATATTGAAAGCACCTTACGTAACTTCTAGTGGAAATCTAACAAAGCAAAACAATCACCGTGACCAAGGGATAGCACAATTAAATCTGCAGTAATCTACATCACCTAAACAGACTTAAAGCAAAACCAAACTATGTATAAAAGTAGAAAAATACTGCTCAGTCTGCAGAGAGCACTAAGCAAAATGGCTGTTGCCAGAAATGCATCAACTCTGACAAGAATGCCCTATGAATCACGCATTCCAAAACAAAATCAAAATCCACCTTGCTCCACAGTGCAAAGGCAATGAGCGTAGGGCCCTGGGGATGCACATCACCTTTTACTGATCCTAGAGTGTCCCCAGATGACCTCTAACTGCTATGATGGTGAACAGACTTTTACAGATGGTGAAAAGCAGTATCCCTGATTATTTTGTATCCCTGATACAAAATAACAACAGCTAAAGGGAATGCCTAAGCCAAGGTTGCTCATGTCCCTGACACAAATATCAGAAATATAATTACAACAGTAGTAAGTTACTTGGAATGGATATAAAGTTCAGGCTTTGGAACTGAGGTAAACGCCTAGGTGAGAAAGAGAAAATATGTGAAGGGATTTCAAATAGGCAGACTCATCTGGATCTGCTTAGGGCATGGTCCTCCACAGCAACTGATAATTCACTGGCTGCTCTCATGCTGAATCCAGTGTATTCTCACATTTCTAAGTCTCTATCAAGACTTAGAATGTCTGTGCTCAAAGGACCAGAATGAAAACACCGTAATAACATTGCCTACTGGGAAACGCCTACATAGTACGGCATTAACTTGGTTTGCACTTTGAGGAGACAGAAACATTGGTATTCTTGGGACACTGCATGGGGCTAGAGGACATGGGAGCTGGATCTCTGCACAAGCACATACTTTTCGTACAAAGCCTCTTGATGATAACCTGCACGAAGTTGAAACACAGGAATTTAAGGATCTAGTCTCTTCACAGAATGGTTGAGGTTAGAAGGGACCTCTAGAGATCATCTCGTCCAACCCCCCTTCTCCAGCAGGGACACCTAGAGCACGTGGCACAGAGCAGCATCCAGGCGGGTTTTGAAGATCTTCAGAGAAGGAGATTCCACAGTCTCTCTGGGCAGCCTGTGCCAGGGCTCTGTCACCCTCACTATAAAGAAGTTCTTCCTCTGTGCCATGAGCTCTAGGTGACCCTGCGTGTGCAGAGGGGTTGCAGGGGGGTTGGACGAGAACCTGGACTTCTTGTCCAGCTTCCTCCTCGCAGGATCGTGAATTTCAACATCTCATGGTCATTGCAGCCAAGACTGCCCCCAACCTTCCCACTTCCCACTAGACTTTCTCTCTTTGTTAGTACCATGCCTAGCAGCGCCCATCCCCTTGTTGGCTCATCAACCACCTGCATCAAGAATTTATCTTCAATGTTCTACAGGAACCTCCTGGACTGTCTGCTCCCAGCTGTGTGCTTATCCCAGCAGACATAAGGGTGGTTGAAGTCCTCCACAAGGCCTTGGGATCATGAGACTTCTTGCAGCTGCCTGTAGAAGGCCTCATCCACTTCCTCTCCCTGGTCAGGAAGTCTGTAGTAAACTCCCACAACTGTGTCGCCCTTGTTTGCCTGCCCTTTAATCCTCACCCAATCCGCTTCCTTCACTGGCAAACATTGCTGCAATCTTAGTGTCCAAAAAGCGGCTAAGAGACAAGATTCTTCAGATCTTTCAGATAAATTAAACATTGGGAAATTAGAAACAAATGATAGAATTAGTGCAGCTGTGACAAATGTCCTGATTCCATGATCAGAGGATACTGCTGGCTGTGCTCATGCAGGGCCTCAATGACTTTAATAAGTCTCCATAGAAGCACAGCAGTCCTACTGCACACTCTGAGCTATGAGACTAGAACCTAATCCAGTATTCAGTTCCACACCCCCATAACACTGGCAATGATTCAGAGCTGCTGAGACAACTTGCTGTGGAGTGGGGAGAAAAAAAAAGTGTTTTTAAACACTCTAATGTTAGCTTTTTATGTGTCTAACATCAAAACATTCTTTCACTTCTATTTAATCAAAATTAATCACTAAGATTACTACAGTAATTTATTTTGGAGGTTATTGAAACAAGTGTTTTATTAAAATCTGTTTTTATTAATAAAACACATTCTGGATATGGAATCATATGAGCATGCTATTAGACATTATTAACTAGGGACTAGGAGCTAATCATAACAGCCATGCTGCCAGTTCCTTTGACAGCAACACACACTGGGTTCATTTCTGCCTTTATATTTACTAGAGCATTCAAGTCAATCAGTTACCTTAGCAGATAAACATTTACTCTACCTCTTGTGAAACAGGGAAAGGAGATGGAGCCACTCAGTGTTTCTCAATACAGAAAAGGGAATCAGAAAGAGACTCACCAGCCTGATTAGTTGTGATGCTGACTGCAGCAAATTGCCTGGAAAGCGTACTCAAGTCAGATACCCCGTTGACTGCATCAATCTCAAAAGTGTAATTGGTATGAGCCAAAAGGTCCACTACTGTCACTGTTGTGTTGGTGAGTCCAGTCTGACGGGGTAAGAATCGCACATTGTCACTACACGGCTCACACATCTTCGTGTTTCCTCCACATTTTTTGCAAATGATGTTGAAAGTGACATCTTTCCGACCTCCTGTGTCAAGAGGCCAGCTCCAGTCCAGGATAACAGATGTCTCATTGATGTTAGAGATAACATTTCTTGGAGCAGATGGTGGTCCTACAAAAAGAAACAGGAATGGAGTTTTTCTGTAGTGCTCCTGGATGGGAGCAAATACAAGAGTGACAAACATAAATAACCAAACATTTTCAAATATTTTCCTGAAGAGACTCCTGAAACACTGAACTACAGACCTATAGTCATCTAGTTTCCTATAGTCATCTGCCACTCTCAATGTACAGCTCAGGACTGTGGGATAGCCTCAGAGTTATGTAAGACAGTTACTGATATTACACAGGGATGTTGCTGGAAATATTGCTAACAATTTAAAATTCTAGCTCTGCATCTGCTTCTCAAGTCTAACAGAGAACAACAAGGAGAGCACTCAGAAGAGCAGCACACAAACTCAGCCCAACAATTTCTGGTAACCTGTCCAACATGAAAGAGGACTTGGGAGGAAGCGAAGGGCTGATTAAAATGGGATGTGAGAGGAAGCAAGCAAGCAAGCTGCTGAGATACACATGGAAGAAGACAGCCCAAGCGTAATGATGCTACTCACGGGTGCAAGCCATGGATGGAGGGTCTTTCTCAGAGCGAAAGAAATTCTTTTCACACCTGCAGTTCAGAGACCCATCTTCATACGTAGAGCTGTGGGGTGGGCACTTGGCACACTTCACATTGCCAGGAAAGGCTTTGTAGAACCCAGGTCGACAAACTGAAAAATGACAAAAATGTAGTTTTAAATCCCTTAGATACATCCTTGGTTTTAACACATAATTTTGCTATTATCCTGAAATCTATCTTCACATAGGTCGCATTTTTGGGAGTGTGAACAATCTAAAAAATACAAATTTTTCTCTTAATAAGAGAAATGATGGCATTAAAGCCTCTTGATATAATATCTTGATATAATAGAGTTGTTTGTGCACAAACTTTGATTTGTATTGAATTTTGCCTGGATTAACAACAAAACAAACAAAACTAACAAAAAAACACCAGTCGATTGCACTTCTAACAAGAATTAATTCCTATTTTGTGTTATTAGAACTTTCCTTATTCTTCCTGTCTGGTTAAGTTTACAAAAGCACTGGCCCTATCTTGCCCCACTGCATTTCTGAAGGATCAAACAGCAGGCTTCATGAGCTGCTTTTGATATTGAGAGAATATCGGAAACTCATATGGTCTGTAATACCGTGATGATTTTAGCATTAACCCAGTACTCTAGTGACACTGCGTGAGCCCACATGAGCTGCCTCTGACAAACTCCAGGTGTTGTTGTTCACTAACATTGGCACACTCCTATTTCTGCTCATGCTGCATTTTATTTTGACTCTGTGCCACATTTACATCAGAAGAAAACAAAGAAAACAGTCCTTGAAATAAGCTGCAGAAATGAACAATTAAGTAAATAACTTTCCATGAAAAAAAAAAAAACAAGGAGCAAAACAACACTCTTGATTCCTTTCTGATAAGATCATCTCACCATCTGAAAATAATAATAAAAAAACCCACAACAGATAACAATCATCAAACTTTACTGTTCAGCTGTTGTTTCCATCCAAGAAATACATCCTTCTCCAAATGCAATTTATCAAGTAAAATTGTTCTCATACCAAGAGCAGCAGTTAGCAGACAATGGAACAAAAGTGAGTACATCTTAAAACATGTTCAGCTTTTGACTATCCAGGCTTCAGACACACAGAAAAAACAAACTTAGTTAAAATGGCCCTGAACCTGTCACTGATTTAGATGTTAACTTGAAGCCAGAGAATGGGTTCATCAGTCTTAGGATATGCCTAAATAGGCATACGGTTTTCATTTTGCCTATGGAGATAAAATGATTCATCAATGTAGTACAAAAAAAGGGATCCAAGACAATATGGTCTTTTGAGTTCATTCATTTGCTGCCCAAACAGAAGAAAATCCCGATACAGGGAATGAGAGAAAAAAATAAAATAAAAATCCCAATACTTTTGAAAGAGTGCAGTATTAAACCTGATGTTCGGCTTCTTAACATCTCAGCCTTAACATCTAAAGTCAAATACTAATTGGCAAGTTAGGCAAATTTGTTAGTTTTTGGTGTTAAACGCTTGAGTAAGACTCACTGAAAAGCAGAAGGAAAACAAGAACCCCCTACACATGTATGTCCTACATTGCAACATCTTAATAAAGAACTCGCACTGCATCAAATACAGACAGAGAAATACGAAATTTTTAACAAGGAAGCGCTAATCTTAGCCACCCTTTAGCACTTCACAAACCTTGCAAATAAAGCCTGCCTGGCTGCAGCTGCTACTGATACCTCTTACTTCTGTGCTAACAAAAGAGTTGAGAAAGACATCCCACACATCTCCCGTTAGCCCTAATGAAATGATCTTATGTTTCAGCTTCTGATATGTGGGCCCACAAAGCCGTTTTTGAAAACCGAATTGCCAGAAAGGCCCTTGTAGTTCACACGGCTTAGTATCAACCTGCAGGACAGGGTAAAGTCTGTCCTTTTTTAGCCACAGTTTATTTTTGATTCCATCTTCTTAAAGGCTTGAGGATATTCAGGGATTTTTGTTTGTTTTATTTAAGTAACACAAAGGAAACCTCAACCATTCTTAAACACCTCTCCAGGAACAAATACATCAAACAACACAGGTTTGGTTTTTTGTTTTTGTTTTTGTTTGTCTTTTGTCTTTCTACTTTTAAGACTCAAAACTCATTGTCTTCCAAATACTGCCCCACCAAAAATATGTCAGAGTCAACATGAGACGCTTTTTTTTCTTTTGGCATACGGCCCTAAAATTATCTTAGTGTCCCTTGGCATACAATGGCCTCTGCTGGCCTGAAGAAACACATTCAATTGGGAAAGAAAAATAAACAAAGAAAAAAAGTATATCAGCCCACATATATGAAGCACTAAAACACACCCTTTCTAATATCAATGCTTTCATACAGCAATTAGTTTAACATAAATAAACAAGCTCAAATAAGAAGCAAATATATTTTGTGGGTTGAAGAAGAGAAATGCAGGCACCAGCTGCTCCATTAATAAGTGTCTCTCACTGATCCCTCAGGTGGAAACCCCTAGACCTCCTTTAAGAAAAGGTGGTGGGTGGCGCGGAGAAAAGAGACAGAGGAGGGCACAGGAAGCATCATTCCAGTAACACCACACCGGAGGGGAATCCTATTGTTCCACGCTTCCTCTTCTGTTCAGTCTGCATGGGGGAGCGGGTACATCCTGGCTGCCCCAATATGCCCTAGGGAGGGCAATCTGATTCGTATCTTCCCCTCAGGCTGTCTTGCACTTTCTGCCTCTGACTGTCAGATCAATTTAAGATTATTCACCATTGCAGCCCAAAGGAGAAAAAAAAGCAATTACACCTGAAATTAAAGCTTGGAAGGGAGGTACTGATAAGAAGCAGTCACAACATATTTACTTTTCTTTTCTTAGCCATTTTTAAAATTTCTTATATACAAGAGAGAAAAGGTCTTTAGTTCAAGATGGATTCTTTGTATGTATGAAAAATTAGACTATGCTAACTCATGGAAGGGAGTTCGGCTTTTCGCAGTAAATACCACTGCTTTGGTTTCAGCCAGGCTGACAAAAGAAAAAGCACCGGCACATGAAATCTTCACAGAATCTGTAACTTTAGCATAGGAACCAGCTGCGAACAGCACTTGCTGTTTCTTAACATGTTCTTCTAGAAGCCTCAGGAATTCTTCTTTCCTTCACTTCCATGGGAGAATATGGAATATTTCTTCACTTCAAATTAGAGAAGAGCGGGTTTATCTTTGTCTTTTATTGCTTAAAGCATTGACTTTTCATAATGGCTTAATGTTTTTTAAAAAATGGGTGGAAAAAAAGAACCACTGGACAATTTTTGTAGTGTTTTCCCTGAAGCATTCAAAGCTTCCATGATCCTCTGGCTGGGATGAGGTAGGATGAAAAGAGTTGGAAGGAGAGCTCTCCTGCGGCCGCCATTTACTGCCATGACGGTCCAGGCCGCAGCTCCTGCCCCCCGCACGCAGAGGGCTCAGGGTGGCGGCAGCGAGGGTGTCTATGGGGAGAGAAATGCCCCGTGGGGACCTCCACCCCCACAGCGTTGGGGGGCAGCCCTTGGATCCTGCCTCAGCGCTGGGGCGGCCCTTGGATCCTGCACTGCGAGTGTCCAGCCCACGGCACCGTGGGGCTCGGAAGGAAGGAGATGCTCCCGCCTTCACGCCCGTGTCAAACACTCCCGGCAGTAAATAACAAATAGACAGTGCTGCTGAGGGACAAACAATGCGATGGGAAGTAGACGCAATGAATCGGGAAAAAATATGTCTCAACACGCTAAAATGGTGTAAAGAAAATCCTGAGTATATCTGTCGTACAAGCCACACGACAAGGCTATTTTGTTTTGCTTTTTACAATCTCCTCAATGCCTGTTGACACTGGTGACTCCTGTGACAATTCCCATCTAAAATGCTGCTTTAGAACAATATGTAGTCCGTTTTCAGTCTCTTTTACTTGAGTGTAAGCAATACTGACTTTATTGAAGCTACCTGCTGGTAACACTTTCAGGACAGCAGTTGTCCTCATTACTGTATAAAAATGAGTTTCCTTAAGCTATAACCAATGAGGCTGTCTTAGAGACCAAAGGAGGGAAAGACGCCTCAGCGAGAGCAAAACAAATGTACGTAGCACACTGTGGTAGTTACTGCTAAGAGAAATAGGACCGTCTGCAACAGCCGAGTGAATTTTTCCCGCTTGACTAATGTGTTCGACTTTGAAGGGAAAACATGGTCCTAATTAAGGGTTAAACGATTCATTTCAATTTGAAATAATTTTAAATTAAAATATAAAGCTGTTGGTAAAGCGGGGCACTTGAGCATTCAGCCCCCGCAGCCCCCAAAGGGGCTGCGGGGGCTGAATGCTCAAGTGCCCCGATTTACTAACAACATCACCGGTTCCCGGCCGTAAACACAAACTAATGACCCGAGCCCGCGCTGCCTGGACGGATGATTTCCCGGCCCTGGCCGCCCAGGCCTGAAGGCGCCCACTTGCCAGCACAAGGTCAAAGCAGCTGCTTAGCTGCCAAGCGAGCAGCTCGCCGCCGCCTGATGGGAGCACCAGCCTCTGCACCCGCTGAACGGGGATGCGTGCGGCGCACGGACCAGAGGGACCCCGACTTGATGCGAAGCCGAGCGGGGAGACGCACTCCTTACGCAGCATGTGCAAGGGGCGGTGAAGACCGAAGCACGGAGCGTTTCATTCCTTTGTTCCTCTGCTTTTCCTTAAGGAAAAAAAAAGCCTAAGGGCAAAACGCTACCGTGGCATCAAAGCAAAGCACTAGGAAAATAAGGGAATTCAAAAAGGAACGAGTAAGGCTGGTGGATGCTTTAACACCATTGCCCCCCTGCCTGCCTTGGCAAGACAGGTGTCGGCAGCCCTGGGACACACATCATGAGTTTCTGCTCTACGGAGGGAGCGGGAAGGCGCTGCTCCCCCAGGCAGCCTGTTCCCGGGACCTTGCAAATGCTCTGGCGTTCAGCTGCGTGGACACCACGCGCCAGGCAGCCGGCCGCCCTCACCAGCCCTGGCGCGAGGGATTCGCTTGGGCAGCGCAGGTGTGTGGGGAGGCTCCTCTACCCAGCCGCTCACCTTGACATGGAGACAAAGCCTGAAATGTCCTCAGGTCCCTTCTAGAACCGTTTGCATGGGTCTTTTTTTTTACAATAGGCACATTATGTTCGCACTGGGAGATGACAACAGCACTATATTTATCACCAGTAACCAAACAGCACGTTCGCACCCGTCCACGCACACCACACGGACATGCAAAATGAGGTGCAACATAGCTGTCAGCTTGTGAAAATGGATGGCATAACCAACAGCATAGATTAACCTTATGTAAGTCTCAAAACCACTTCAGTTGCCTTAGACTAATCCTTTCTTTTCCTTCTTGTACTTGTTTGTATCTCCGATTAAAAAAAAAAAAGAGAGAAAAAATGATAAACTTTAACTGAAGATGATTTCATAACTGCTCATTTCACACCTCTGTCACAAATTACATCCACCCATATGTGTTATTCAAGCAGTACACAAAAAACAACACAAGACAGAGATGCCATAGTCCTGGCTTGGCTACACAAGGAGTAGGATGTGAAGGCAGAATTCTGCTCCGAGTCCTCCCACGAGGAGCTTCTGCTGCATATCCTTCCGACACTGAAAATGCCTAATTTCTTCCTCCCGTGTTCACCACGGCACCCTGCTCAGCGGAAACAATGCATTACAATGTACATTTCCTGCAAAATGCCTCCAAGCCAAGAAACACTTTTCAGCAGCTGCCACTGTCCATTACTAGATGAAAAGCCACATAATATACAGCACTTCTATATGTAAATTTTTTTCTAAGTATCTTGCTTACACACCTTCCTAGCCGTAAAAGCCTTTTAAAAATTAGCGTATATTCTCAATTCCCTTTTCCACTGAACTTAAGGCAATCTTTCTACCATCAGGGCTGAGCAAACAAGTTGAGTAAGTTTCGAAGCTAAGTACTATTCATAGCAGTAGAAATGGAGGGCACAGAACTGGGTGGTGGTGATGCACTTTGATAACTCCTTATGTTTGGAGAAGAAAAAGGAAAAACTCCTTTTAGCTGGTGGGGAAACTGCTGCTGGGGCATAGCACACTTGGGCCTTGGTGGGTTGTGGTGCTGGCACATGCTCTGAGCTAAGTGAAGAAGGAGGAGGGAAATGAGATTGAGAAAGAGCATAGCAAGAGTTCAGTTTCCTGTGCAGATGGACTCTGCTATCACCAAGGTAAGAATATCCTCGGAAAAAAGGAATGATGTTGACTTCCACTGACTGCCCACGGCAGGCGGTTCTGTTTATTGAGTAAATAATAACTTAAAATGATTCTTTCACAAAGATGTAACAAATGTGATGTCTTCACTCTAGTCTCCAGAAGGTTATATACGATATCTGAAATAATTACAAACCAGCTGGCAGGAACACAGAGCACAGCACAGGCTTTTGTTAAGCTCTATTAGCAAATCAGGGGGAAAAAAAAAAAAAAGTTGTTTTATTTTCTATATACGAGACAATCCTATGTCTGCATTTTCAGACAATAAAACAGTAGAAGTTTTAAGTAAATGTTTTAAATGCACCTATTTATTGCTATATAACTTAAAGGGGAGAACTACAGCAGACGGAAAGATGTATCAAGTGCACTTGTGCATCTACAAACCGGAAAAAAAAAACAAACCCACAGTAATTGCAGGCAAAGCTGCTGACAGATTTGAAGAATTACTACAGCTGTCCACTGCTAGAAGAAATCAACAATTCACAAAAGCTGCACAATTTCTTTCCCATCACTAGACTTCCTCCAACTGCAGGCGCCCAACAGCCTTGAGGACTCAAGAAATGATCTCTGCTGTCCTCACTATTTCCTAACCACTCCTGGCTCCAGCAGGATGGCCTGCGTGGTAAAAGTGCTGCAAGATTCACTACTATATAACACTGAGATGCCTCTCCAAAATAATCTTTGGAATAACCACTTTTTGGTGTTTTACACCTGAAAGCTCCTGCTAGTACACAAACATATTCGGTAGCATTTAATCTAACCCATGAGTAAACCTCTGCTTTTCCTCTCCACTTCTTATTTTACAGTGATCTGTGACCTTAACGTATTTTAATCAGATGCTTTTTAAATTGGCTTTAGTCCTGGGTCAAGTTATTCGGCAGAAACAATTCTTGTTCTTTGTTTAATAACTGTTACTGGCAGACATATTAATTATATGTACATATGAGATAGCTTTATCCTGGGGGAATAACACTGCACCTTTCAACCACAGTCTGCAATAGCTCCAGTTCTTGCAGGCTTCTGTATCTCTTTTGTTAAAGAGTGTTGTTAAATTGCAGTGTCAAAGGTAGTAGGTCTTAAACACAGCATTATTGTAAAGATGTTCTTGCCTGTGGGCACACAAATATCTTGCTCCAAATTGCACAAGGCAACAATTCTCTTTTTTGGAAGAATTATTTCATTAATGATTCAAAATTTAAACAATATAAACAAATATCTACTTTTATTTCACCCTTCTTTGTTGAAACACTTAAGCAAATATTTAAAGAGGGAATTTAATAAATCTATGTTTATAAGCATGGCCTTCCACTTTCCTTAAACAAGATGTTTTCCTGAAGCAGAAGCCTGACACTTAGAGATATTTTACATAATTGCTTTTTCTAACAAAGAAAGCCCCCTCCCCTCACTTTTTTTTTTTTTTTAATCCAAAGAGAGATGAAAAATAACTTCCTAATCTAGGCAGCATTTTGGAAAACTCTAAAAGAAATTCCAGGAAAATCAGAATCAGCTTGAACCAGAAAAAAAAAGAACAAGTGGTTGCATAAACACATACAGACTAAATCCAGAAGTTTTAAATCACTGTTGGCAAGGATGAAGAAGTCATAAAGATTCTTTCCTTTTAAAATTAAATTATGATCTCCTGGAAGGCAAACTAGATATGTGATCTCAAAAGCTTCAGACAATCAATTTTTTTTAACACCCATGTAATAAATAGAGGTCCATAGTACCATTAAGGAATACCAAGGGGGCACTGTGGCTTAGTCTTGCTCAAACAGCATTTTTATAAAAGAGAGCTTTTCTAAAAAAAAAACAAGCAAACAAAACCTTGTGTCTGATGGTAGTTATATTAAACAGAGATGCAAGAGAAAGGCAGTTGGAGTACAGTCATCTGTCCTCCCTCATTATTTTACCCTCATCTTTAATACCTACAGATTATTTCAAGGGTCAGAAACACAAGGTTTAACATGTCTAACCTAATTTTTAACAAGAATTAAGTAAGACAACCCTCCACACACATGTAGAATATGCAACCTTCTCTGCTGAATTCTCAGTGAATTTCTTCAATATTCTTCTCCATAGTCTAGGTAGCAAGTCCTTCAGTTTAGGATTGGCCACCATTTAGCTAAATCAAGGTATCCTTGTTTATTATCACCAGACAAGGAAAACAAATGCTGCTGATGTATCCTCTCTAAATCTCATCTAATGTTCTCTAATCCTCACCTAAATAAATTTATTATCATCCTTATTTATTTATTACTTATTTACTTAATTATCATCTGTGCGATGAGCAATCTCAAATTTTTCAATCAGCTCTCATTGGAGTATCTTCTATGCCTTTGATTATGCTCTTCTATAGTTCTGCAGTCTCTTTTTCTGGTGGAAAATGTGCTTATCGTCTTCATAATACTCCCGATAAAAATTATTTGATTTACATTTTGGACTATGTTTTCTCCCTTACCCTGATTTTTGTTTGTTTGTTTGTTTTAACCTACTTAGGGCTTCATTTTGCTTTCATTTGACTTATATCTGCCAGTTTCTATGGCATTCGAAGCCAGAACAGTTTACTCAGAAGTATGAAAAGTCTACATTTTCTCCCTGGGAGGAAGCAAAATTCTTTTGCATTTATTGAGATTGAATATTCTTTTGAAACTTTCCACATTTGTTAACACATGCAGAAGATCATTATTGTCCTCATTTTACAGGTGAAGAAACTAAAGCAGAATATTTTTTATATGAATCACTTATGGTAATGCAGGACAAGATCTGAATCCAGTGTTCTTATCCCAGTGACACCTCGTAATCGAAATGCAGCTTGGTGGGTTGTGTGATGTTAAGAGGAGCTCATCCTGGCTCCCAGGTGACATAGGTCCACTACTGCAATTAGCATGAATTAGTACCGTTGTTAGTAGTCTCAGCAGAGCTGTCAAATTAATTGGAAAAGAAATTTAACGAATGTCTTCACCCTTAGAGATATTCTTTCAGGTCAGGGTTGAGGCATATTGATTGAGCAGTGTGGGGGAAGCTTATATTCCTTGTGCCCTTGCTGAACCTGTTTTGTTGATAAAAACAGAGGACTTTGGTTTCTGGGGCAGTTAATCTGGTATCTGTCACAAGCAGTAAAATAACATAAAAAAGACAATCAGTTTTACAACACTGGGAAATATTGAAGTTGCTAGTAAAAACAACAGCAACAAAAAATGATGCCTAATTGTATGCCCAGTGGCTAGAATATCTACATATTCTTTTTTCATGAAATCTCATTTTCTCATACCTGAAACTTAGTTCTTTCAGGTTATCTCTAAATTCAGCAATATCCAAAAGACAGTTTGCTGCTTCCCTGATTAGAAGCTATTTTGAATTCAATCACTGGAAGCACGACATGAAGGCTAGAGGATTGGAAGGCCTGAAGTTTTAGAAAACAAGCTTTGGAGATGGTCTATTCTCCTCCCTCACCAGAAGAAAAAATAAAGTTGGCATTATTGAGTGCTCAGATTTACAGGAGACCCCAAGCTAGGCATCTGACCACGCTTCACTCAGCAAGAGATACTAAATTCCCTGAATTCCTTATTGTTAGTTCCACTGCCAACTGCTGAAACGATGCCGCTTGGAGTCATAGAGAGGTGGTGATGGAAAGTGACATTCTTAAGAAGAGAAATGGTCCCGCATGGCAGAAGCTTAAAGTAGCATGAGAAAATTCCTCTGGTTTAAGTCATTGTCATTATTCACTGACATAAGTTTAGGTGTAATCTATTGTATTAGAACACAGCTGAAATTTGTAACAGCGTACAAGAATAAGTCATTGCATTGCTTTGCAAGGGATACTATTGGCAACACTTAGTAGGTGCATCTACGTAGGCATCTACATTAGTTCACACTTGGAGAGAATTTTTTGAAGTAAATTCCCATTGATTCCCTTTTGAAGCAAATTCCACTCTTGCTTCACTTTGGTTCTCACCAACAAGTTGTCTTCGGAGCATATAAGTAGATAAACAGCAAAAAAGATGTCCTCTTACAGGGCATCTAGTCTACAGGAATAGATTAGAAACAGTCGGAATTAAAATCCTGTGAAATGTGTATGGTGTAGTCATAACATTTGTTATACCAACTAATTAACTATACAGATCTGCTTCTGCAGGGCCACACTACTTTCTCATGTTGGCATACCTCATGACTACCAGCCTTAAAAATCTCTCAAGGTAGTCAACCACTGTTTGAACTGTTAGATGTTTTCATTGGAATAAAATTTCTAAAGCTTTGGTTACGAAAATACGATAAATTCTTCTTATTAATCCAGCAACACATAGCCACCAATAAATATAAATTATCTTCTGTATTTATCTGTATTCACAGAACATAGAATGGACACAAAGGGAGGCTTCAGTGGTGACCTAGTAATCTTTAACCAGAAGACCAAGACATTAGTGCTTTGTTGTGTCCACAACTACCTCTCCTCTTTATGTGTCTCTTTTACTGACTTTATTTTCATCCTTCCAGGGGAAAGCTTGAAAACTAAGCAGTTATGGCCCCTGGAGACATCTGTGCACTGACAATCTGCTCACAGCTGAACGGGACAGCTCAAGCTTTTATAAAGCTACCTATCCACTGAACTGCAATATTTAAACGCTGTAAGCTTTAGCCTTTATCTGGACTTCCTTGGTATTTTGCCATTTTGGAAGAGAACTCCATTTTAATTACTTAACATGCATTTTATGTGCATGTATTAAAAAAGTCTAGCTTTGCAGTCTAAGCAATTATCTGCTGAACAAAAGCCCAATTAAATCCAAGTTTAAAAAAAAAAGTTCAGCATTTTTATTCACTAGCTTAATACCTGTGTGAATTCAAAGAGGGTAGAATCTCAGATGTTTAGAAAACAGAACCTGATGCAATGCATTTTATAGAGTACTTTGTGCAGAATTAAATCTTTACTTATATTAAGAATTCTTTAGAAACAGCAGCAACAACAAGAACTCAATATTCCTCAACAATATTCACCTCACAATGCATAAAAATCATCAGAAGGGAAAGAGAACTAAGCTTTCAAGTACTGCAGTGTGTATTTACTCTACGAGGTGATATTGTGTGCTAATACAAAATACTCCACATTCAGTTAACAGTTTTCAGTTTCTATGAAGGTCAACACTGGCACCAAGTTGATGCCAATGTATTTTATGAGGAAAAACAACCAAATAATAAGAATTCTATGAGTTATAGATTTTATAGGAGTTCTATTCAAATAAAATAATAAAGGGGAAAAGTCATCTTAAAAACATGTAAAACTAAAGAACAGCACAGAAATACTTCTCAGGATTCTGCACTGTTTTGCAGAAATGTTCTGCTGTGTAGACCTGCTATGATTCTCTAAATGAAGGAAGAATCTTGTAACACAAAGAGTTGATTTTTGTTTTCCACTGTTTGCCTTAACAGTTCTCCTGCAGAATTAGAGAAGGCTGAAAGGACATACAAGCCTCTCCAAAGTCAAAAGCATTTAGGAAAATCCACCAGAACATATAAAATTCTAGATCCATGAGTGCAGAAGAAGGGAAGTGAGAACATTTGGTGTTTTCCTGCTAATAACTCTTCCTACCAGAAATATTCCTATCTATCTACTTCAACCAGATTCCTTCAGAGTAGACTAAGAATCTTGAATCTCCCTGTTTAAGCCTGAAAAAGTTTTGTATTTTATGTCAGAAACTGAGGAAGCCACGTTATGACTGGTTATATTTGAGCATCAGAGGTCTGTTTCTAAAAGACCTATTTTAATTGTATTTCTTCTGATCAGATCCGGCCATAAAAGCTGATGTCACATTTGATAATGAAGTAAATTTTATGGCAGGGTATTCAACCAAAATTGAATCTTACCAGGTCAAGGTAGTCCACTGCTGTCTAGATTATAAGTGATATACCATCATGCTGATATATATAAAACACAGGAAATTATTGTATATTAATAGAATATTTCTGAAGAATATAAAATATATTCAAGCACAGACATATTTTGATGTGATCATAAAGTAGTTGAAAGGCCTATATTTTATCGCTTAATAAGGCCTTAGAAATCTTCTATTATGTGAAAAAAATTAAAACATGTAACAGTTTCAGAAATTAGAGCAAATCTCAAGACAATGAGAAAGATTTTCTTTCTTCTAAGCTATATCAAATACTTAATATTTGTATTTATTTTAAAGAACAATAAAATGTCTGGAAAAAAGCACTTTGTACACTCTAAACTTATGGCCAAATAGTATATAAGAGCAAATAGAATGTTATGTGAAGCTAGATACAAAATGTTTGTTTTATTGCTAACTGAAAAATAAGGTTAAGTAATCAATTCAGATAAACTGAAATACATTATTCTCAGATTGCTTTTGGCCAAGCTGTATGAATAGCATACCTAAATTCTTTATTGTTTCTTCATGCTGAAATCCATACATCGACCAAGCCTCACAAAGCATATTACCCTCTCCCCTATATAGCAAATCTCAGAGTGCACTTGCAGCAGTCCCAGCTGTAGCAGTGGATAACACATTTAAATCAAATCAAAACTCTTTGCTTTCAAATCCTGAGAAACTGTTCACTAATAAAAGTAGCCTGTTAAGACATACCAACAAATGGAGTTAGTCTACATACATAATTCTTAGTACCTTAAGAGCAGAGAGAATCCCAGCATTGTTTACCATGGAGTGAATAGCACATTTCTAACATCACCAAGGACTATGCTGTTGAACAAAAACAGACTACCTAATTTCTCCCATGAAAGCCACAAAGTAAAGACTGTTCTTGAACAAAATAGTCATAACAGAAATAATGTTCCAATTATTAATATGGCTTGTATTTCGACAAATAGTTGCCACCACACACAACACATTTTATGTTTTCTTTTTTTTTAAATCACCAAACATTAACATCCTGCATATGTTACCTAGCTGCATACGGCTGTCTGGCACATGGCAATACTTCCATATCCTAACTCTTCGGCCTTCCTAAAACCACACTGAGATAGACAACATGAAGACAGTATAGTCACCTTGGTTCAACAGAAATGAAACCAAGGACATGAGGCTCTTAAAATAATTTTTCCGACTAACAGAAGATACCAGTCCCAGAGACATATGAGATCCTAAGAATCCCTGCTGACCTCCCAAAACAATGGATAAAAATGTCAATAGGATAAAAGGTTCCTTTTCTGACCCAGTAAGTGCTTAGACATCTCATACTTCTGACTAAACATTTGTATTTCTTAGAAGCCCAGACTAATTGCTTGAAATGTAAATCTGAGGAAAAGGTTTTGCAGACTTGGTTTGATCACAAAAAAAAAGAAAACTTGCTGGCCAAGGTGGTGGCAGAAGCTGGAGCTCCCAGCTCTGTGCTGGGATGCTCTTTGTGCTGCAGCAGGGAGCCAGCTCCTGAGATGACCCACTACTCTTATGTGATTTCTCCAGAACCCCCTCAAGGATTCAGGGAGAGAGAACATTAGGTTATTGTAAAAGGATACTAAAGAAAAGGTGGAATAAAATGTGTCTTTCTGCACAACCATAATTCTACAAGAGTCATGAACTCTTGTTTCACTACCCAAGCCATAAAATATAGGTATGTATATCTGTAGGAAACATCCCACATGCAGGCTTTTGCCAATGTAAGTAGCTCTGTTAACCAGATGCATGAATTCAGTTAGCTGCACTATGATGGAAATGTAGTAACAATAAATGCAACACATCTATAAACATGCTCTGAAACTGTTAAAAAACTCAGTGTCCATATAAGTCAGCCAAGCTTTTATATACTTCTTGATCCTCTCCTTGCTGCCCATCAGATTATAAGTACAGAAAGAAATGATGATGACAGACAAGTATAAGTACATATTTTGTAGGTACTGTCAAAATACATTAGTGAAATGTCATATCAGAACATAACTAATCTGAAAAGATCTTTGACTAACATGAATGCTACCAATACTGTGGTCCGCTCTACTGACATCATGCAGTAAGATTAGGACAGCTCTCCACACTATAAATCTGGCATTCTAGTGCCAACATCATGCCACAGAAGCTGATTAAGCACTCCCAGTCCACCTTGGTGCCAAGCAAATGGCACACATAGCACTTGGTTTTGGCTGGTTCCCAGCTTACAAATTACCTTTGTAGTGAACATCTTTTGTATTGCCTTCTCTACTGAATAACATACAGAGAGCAATGCAAAAGCATATAGCTTGCTTACCTCTGTACTGTCAGGATTTTCTCCACTGCTTCACATCACTTGGGACAGGGATGATAAGCAGCTCTGCTTGGGTATAGTTTAGCTATGAACAGGGACACAAATTAACACTGACTGTGTAGCTAGGTGCTTTCTGATATTTCACTTTCTAATGCCTCTTCTCTAATGAGTAAAGTTTTCCTCCTATATTAGCAGGAAACATTCCACTGTTAGGAATGGTTCGGTCCTTTCCCACTATTTTTCTTAGTTACAGGAAACACTATGTTAAATTTATGTACGACAGTGATTTGAAGTAGGCTAGCAGCCACTAACCTTGTTAATCTCAATGAATAACGTAACGTAAGAGGTGTAATACAGCTGATTTAGTAGCTGCCAACAGTCCTGGTTGACCGAAGCCTGATGCAGTGCTCGTAAACCTATCCCAAGATATTTTAATCCCTGCTAGTACCCTGCCAGCAGTTGTAAATGTTACTGTTCTGCCTGCTCAGTGGCACCCTGATTTGGCTTTATCAGTAACAACAGTTCTCAGACCCCCAGTCCTGGACAATTTTTAGAAGTATACCTAGAGACTGAGAGCATCATGACTGATTCAATATGAGAGTCTCATCTGATTAAATAGATAGCTAGTTCTTACGTTCACAAGTGAAGGTGAAAAATCAACAGAGCATCAGGGGGAAGAAACATGTTTTTCCAGGAGGTGACTCTTCAAATGAAGAGAGGGACAAGTGGTTATTCTCTGCCTGCTTCACTCTCTAAATCTGCAGGGTGAAAAATGATTAGCTAAAAACCATCAGAAGGAACACCCAGCTGCCTAGCAGCTGGGGACTAAAATTCTAGACTGCTGGTTTGCAAGAAGAGTTGCACCTATCAGTGGTTGTATGTTCACCCTGCTGACAGCTTTTAATCTAGTTTCATAGACAAAAGGCTTCTTAAAGAACTGAAACTGCTGGTACCAACTCTTTTCATCCACTTGAAAATAGCAGAACATAACATAGATTTGCATTCTATACTGAAAAAGCCTTCTGCCCCCTTCTCTATGCACTCTCCAAAGTGCTTTGAAGACTTCAAGTTTATTTTTATCTCATTTTTCTTCCAGATTTTTCTGCCTTTTAAACTGTGGCACAATGCAGTCAGCACAGTAGTTATGAACACTTTCTTTTATTGCTAGCTGAGACATATCAATATCAAAATATCAAAAGCATCCTTCTCTCGTAACTCTTGAATCATGATGTTCTTGCTTCAGGTTAAGAGAGCATGATTCCAACCTATGCAACCGCACAAAATATCCAAATTGATGACAGAATGAAAAATGAAATTTTCAGATATTGGGAATGTTCTTGCTCAAGGAAGTTTCACTCTGTACAGCTACATTAAATCCTTGTAAGAAGCTGCAATAGCAGCTAGCATCCTAAAATACCAAATCATTATTCCGTCACATCTAAAGTGTTGAGAGCACTATGCCACGGGGCTCCCTCTCCCTTTTTCTCTACTATTTGACTCTGTTAAATTTCTTAGAGAATAAGTCTAAAAAAAAAAAAAAAAAAAAAGCTACGGTGCCTTCTGAGCTGCTTTTGATTAGTTTCCATTTCCATTGCAAAGAAAAACACTGTATGGCCAAAATGATTTCAAAATGAAGTCTATAAGCAAACATAAGTTGGAATTTTCTACTAGAATATAAATAGACTGTTGGAAACATGGAAGGACAGAGGAGAGGAAAAAAAAAGCAGAGAATAATCCTAAAACTACAGGAGGAGGAGAGCCTAAATACTTGTTATTAGCATTTTACATGTCTCATTTCTATTATTTTCCCCAAGTCTACTGCCATGGTGCTCATTTACACTAAAATCCAACAGTCCAAGTAAAAAGCAGAAGCTGTGTGCAATGTGCAAGCAGTATATCTTGAAATAGCCCCAACCAAAGCAATAGAAGAATTGGCCTGGATGTGCAGTTGGGAATTCGTATCACAGAATCCCAGAATGGTTGAGGTTGGAAGGGACTTCTGGGGATCATCTAGTCCAACCCCCCTGCTCCAGCAAGGACACCCAGAGCACATGGCACAGGGTGGCATCCAGGTGGGTTTGGAAGATCTCCAGAGAAGGAGACTCCACAAGGAGCCTCTCTGGGCAGCCTGGGTCAGGGCTGTCACACTCACAGGAAAGAAGTTCTTCCTCACATGGAGGTGGAGCTTCCTGAGTTTCAGCTTGTACCCGTTACCCCTTGTCCTGTCACTGACCACCACAGAGAAGAGTTTGGCCCCATCTTCTTTGCATTCTCCCCTCTGGTATTTATACACATTGATAAGATTCCCTCTCAATCTTCTCTTCTCCAGGCATATGATTATTCCATCTTGGTTTTCACTAAATTTAACATTGTCTTTTCAGACTTGAACTCCCAGAGATAAGACACAAGAAAGCCAGTCATATGCTGCCAAGTTCAGTGGTTAACACAAGCAAACAAATAAACAACTTGGAGTGACAAGCTGGTTATCTAATTGTTAGCGAGATGCAACATCGGCTTTAAAAAGTAAAGTAGTACATTCAAGGGTTATGCAAAACAAGAATAAGTTATAACAAACTGGTATCCAGAGCACTTTAACTGCAAGGTAAACATCCTAAATTCCCATTAAAATCAATTAGAATTGCATTTGATTCTGCCTAGCCTGAATTTTGACTGCAGAAATGTTGAGTAGCAAAAACAGCTTAATAAGAGCTTGGTGTTACCAAATAGACATCATCTCTCTTATTAGTTACTTCAGACTTGGAAAATGAGCATATGAAATAACACAAAAGTTATTAAAAGGTTACCATACAAGCCGGTCTTTTGCCCACACATGCAAAACTATGTCCAGTTCTGATTTCATTAGATATCAAGTTACTGATTAGATACTGAAACAGTGAAGCTACTTCTGGAGTAGATAAAGAGAAAAGTACAGGAAAGAAATGGGAAAATAATCTCTCTGCTGGAAAACCTAAAAGCTTATTTCCTGAGGCAGTGAGCAGGCAAAGGGAACAAGATCATATAGAAATAAAAAATATTCATCAATATACAAATTTGCCAAAATGGGATCAGTGAAAGGACTCTATAGCAGGATTAAAAAAAAAGAAAAAGAAAAAAAGTGATACAGGCTATGAAAACACCTAGAATACAAAAAAGGAGATTTTCAGCTTGACTCTCTCTGTACGAACTCCGAGAATTCATTATTCTACAAGACACAAAACCTCTTCCATGGTGTGGGAGAAGGTATCATGTGCCTTTGTTTTTTAAGGTAGGTTATCACTTCATTTCCTGTAACTTTTATATCTTATTTCTCCAAAATATACATCTGATATCAGAAAGAGGGCATTAGTCTAGAAAACAACTCATTCAACTCATTCTACATAACAGTCCCTAGATTTTACTAAATTGGATAAAGTATGCATTTTTTTTCAAATAGCAATTGTTGTAGAAACTGTTGGATATCAATATTTTTCTTTACTAAATCTCCACACTCTTGTATCTAAAGCTTTGCATTTTTATAGCCAGCAAGAAATAAGACCATTCTTCCTTTGTGACAACTTGAAACATATTAAAAATGGACACATATTAAGGACTATTTCTAAAAGGATGTTTAAAAAACGTCTTTGCAAAACTCAAAATACTCACCTTTGGCGGGGAAGGAGGAAGCAAGCTACACTTAGAGGCAGAACAACTTTACAGATTTCAGATGCAGGTGATTAGCCACATCTTAGGAGGTTACTGTGAGTCATGTTACATGAGTAACTACTTTGTGTGTGCTTTTCGCCTCGTGTAAAGTTAAGACTGTCAAGTACCCAGGTGTAAAGCTTCTGTCCTTGTTTACCATGAGCTACAGGGTGGCAGATCCTTGCTTTTCATCCACTCAACAATTCATTCAGATGCAGTAACTCGCCTTGCAGCTAAGTTCTAAATGAACAGTTGTAGCCTGTGATAAACAGGTTGCTTCAGCAGATGCATAGTAATCCAGCCATGTGTCTGAGCCCTATGTGGAGATATTTGATAAAATTTATTGTGGTTTGCTGAAACCAGCTGCACTTCACTTGACTAGTAGAGAGAGCTGGATCACCTCAGTGTGTATATTAACTGATTTTAGTTCAAGGACACAAATCTCTGCACAACTTTTTCTTTAACAGTTGTTTCTAATCAGTTTACTTAAAAATATTCAACTCAAGGTAAAGCAACATTAGCCTAAAACAAAGCTGTGATCTATACAAGACTTCTTAGGACTGGTTTAAATAAATCAATTTTAAACCAGAATCTCAGCTAAAGCTATACAGCTATACAGCCATACAGCTGCTGATGGTGGTAAATGAGTATGAAAATAAGCAATAAATCAGAATAAGAATTTCTTAAATCAGAATGTCCACATATATGTTTGCATTTATCTAATTGAGTTATTTTAACTAATCAATCAGAAATCAGCATATCAAATAGGAATTCTGTCTGTGAGGCAATAGGAATTAAACATAGATCAAAAATGTGTGTTAAAATACAAATTACAAATAGTCAATTCTGGATCTTAAAATATTTCTATGCAGTTTGGTGAATACAGCTGTTTCTTGGATAACTTCCAATTTGTAGGACAAGCAATTTCTATTTGTGCGAGTCATGATAAGTCAGGTGGCTCTTGTTAACTGACATTTACACGGACATTGATGTAGGTGTGCATATGTATTTATACATGTACATATACACATACATATAAATGCATACATCTATATTGGCAAAAGTAGATGTAATAATAAGCGAATGCAGCAACATTAGCTGTGGGGATTTTTCTTATTAGGAGAAACAATTCATATATTGCATTGTTTGTTGTTTTATATTCCTGAATATATAATATTAGAAATCCAATGCATTTTTTTCTGTGTTGCCTGCTGAATTCCTTTGGTTATCTGCTGTTTAATTATGCTAAATGAAGTTGTCTGAATAGTTGAGATACCAAATTAGCATACATACATAACATACAACCTGGGATACCATGTGGAAATTCAGTGTCTCTTCAAAATAAAGGTGATTCAAATAGCAGACTACAAAACAGAGAGACCTACTTAAGAATAATCCCTTCATGGAGAAACGACCCTGGTGAGCTCTGGCATGTTCCACTTCTTCAGAAATCTTCATTAATTTGTTCCTTCTACAGCTCCGGAAACTGCAGGTTGTTACGTGCTCCTGGAGCTGCGCACAAGGGATACAGAGCCCCTTTGTTATTGCACCCGCTGACTTTCTGCCACCGAGATTAAACTCTAGCACAGAAGAAAGGAAGTACAACATTCTCTTGTTCGTATCACTGCTGAACTTTTACGTTCACAATAAATGGGACAAGGAATAAAAAAGAGCAAGCAAGACAGAGATGATCAATTGCAATAAGTAGGCAAAGTTTTCCTCACGTAGAAAGGTCTTGATGTGTGTGAATCATCTAGCAGTGACGGCAGCCACTTTGGAACGGAACAGCCAAAATAGTTGCACTCTAAAAACCAACTTGGAAACTATTTCCTGAGACAAAGGGATAAGTTGGCAGACCAAGCACATGAATTGACTAAGGTGAAAATAAACATAATCACAGAAATACTGAAGCACCCTCAAGACAGTACCTGAATTCTCTAGGGACCACTAAGGAGCTCCAAGGAAGCTACCCATCCTCCTAAAATACCCTGAGCTAATGCTATCATGGACATGGTAAAATGGGCTTGACTTGATGAGGCAAATGGACTTAGACCTTCTGGTTGGTCATACTTTTCAAAGTATTGGAGCATTCAGAGACATCAAGAGTGCACAGATAATACAACCGACTTGCAGGCAGACAGTGTTAAGTAAAAGACACAAATAGGCTTGCATTGGGGTTCTCCTGCAAGTTTGGTATGCACAATTGAAAGGAGTGACGTGTTGCTTCAAGATGATACTTTTGCACTCCATGTAACAGAAAGAGAGAAGCTACAAATGCAGCATCTTACTTTCTTATTAAAACCTTTAAAACACCACGGCATTAAGACGACAGTGACATTTCCGTTTTGGAACTGAAGAAAGAGTATGGTTCCCAGGCATGTCCAACCTAGCCCTCACCTAGTACACTGGGAGAACTTGGTTCTTCTACCTACTCATCTAATGAGGGCAAAGTGCATGCATGTAGTATTCTCACCGGAAACGTCCCCTAACTCTGTCCAGAAAAGCATGTAGAAGATATCAAGAAAAAAATATGCAGTATTTGTTCAGAAAGGTCTCATTCTTGGAAAGTAATTTCAATAGCTATTCAGAGGAAAACAGACAAACAAAAAAACCTGCTAAAATTTATCATTATTCATATAAACCTATGAAGAATTCATAAAAAGTGAGGCAAGTGGAAGAGAAAAATGCCTGCAGTCAAGAAACCAAAACTAACATCTTAAAAGATGAAAAGGAAACTACTAAAAACAAATAATGTAATGATTTGGCAAAGGAGATTGTGAGATCTTTTTTCTTTTTCAACCAGAGGTTTCAAGGTTGGATGTGATGAAGAACTACGGCAGAAAACTAGCAGTACTATCATATAATAATCCAAAGCTAAGTGCAAAATAAAAACTCTTTTCAGGCTCTTTTCAGTCCTAATATCTACAACTGCTGCTTTCAACCTTTGCCATGACACGATTTTCCAAAGAAATATAATGACCTTGCTTCCTGTCAGCCCTCAGAAAAGCAAGTGTGATCACCAGACACTGAAACATGGTTATGACCCACTTCTTGAGAACACGTGTTCTGGGACCTTGGACTCTCCTGGTGCAAAGCATAATTCAGGCAACTTGTATAGAACAGTTCTTACTGGTTTAAACTTAAGTATTTTGGCAGAGTGGTGCAGCAACACTCTTGTAGCACTTCCCTGTGCTAATCCTGGCCTGTGCAACTACTGTTAATCCTTTACTTTCTTAGGAACTAAATCCATTAGCATTTTAAATACTCACAACAGATGCTGAATTGGTGCTATTCATGCATGCAAATCATACAGAGTAGGGCACCCCAAGTAATCCTACTCCATGGGAAAATAATATCCTTCAAACACGTCTTTTAATCCTAATATTTTCATAAATAAAATACTTTGGATTCTTGCTGAAAAATATGCAATAAATTTAAAAGCAAAGGACAAAATTAAGGAAAATGAAAGACCATAAAGGTAGATTTCAGACTGAACAAAGGCCTAGCTACCATCCAGTACTCATATTTTCACAGAGCATAGGAAGACCCTAAGTATTAAACTAGAGAAGAACAAGAACAGAAAAAAATAATTATCATCATGATACAAACCACATGAATTAGACCTGAAATAGTCTGCTTAACTGACCCTGGAAGATTTATAAAACTCTCTGCTTTCCTCTACTTTCTTTTTTTCTTTCTTCCTAACTCTGAATAAATGTGCCAATGTAGCAACACTAGAGCCTCCAAGACCATTATTTAGGATTGTATCACAAACAATCCGATCTTTAAGTAACCATTCTCAGTGAAGATAGAGAAAATCCATGGTCTTTCTTTTTCAGTGTAGTAATTCCTTCCTACTGTATTATTCTATTGCTTCCTGTTATCACTGTACATTAAGGAAAGAATGACTCATTTTTACTCTTCCCAGGCTGCCACATTCCAAGTATAAAAGTGGGACTACTTTTGAATCAGAAGCGTGTAAAATGTTGGCATGTAATTCTAGCAAGCTGGAGAAGAAAAATATAGCACAGAGAAGCAAAATAAAACAAAATAACATAAAAACAAATTATTTTTAGAACAGAAGCAGAAAGCTGTTACTAGAAGACTGACGATGTAATTCCCATTTTTAAAATAAAGTGTTAAATAAAATCATTGTTCATTGCCCCATCAGAAGTGCACCTTGTTCATTTTTGTCCCATTCATTACGAACCAGAAATTATGCAGCATCTCTTCTGCGATGTTAAACAACGACCAAACCAAGCAACAAACTTTCTAAAACATGGAAGCTGCCTACATCTTACTCACAGGAGAAAGAACCAATTCCTCTACTTTCAGCATAATTAAATTGAGTTTTTATGAACACAGAACCTGAACATCATCTTTTTGTCCCTATAGAGAAGCTTAGACAAACACTCTACTATAAAAGATAAATATATATTTTTTTGATATTTAGCAATTATCATCATTAGTTAGCAGAAGTTAGCTGGCAATTCAGACAAGTAGTTATTTTGACGCTTCCACACTGCTAAACTAATATATTCCTTTAATTAGGTGGCTTTCTCCTGCTAGCGTGTAGCATCCTCTTGAGACTTCGGTTTACTGTCTGCATGACCTTTGGATTGATGAAGCAGCTACTTGATGAATATCTGGACAAAGATGTCGTTTTGATATTTTCTGATTTCCAGTTGCCCGTGTCACCTTCCCAGAGCCTAGCACGCCATTACAGGTTTCACCTTTGCATGCTGAGCAGTATTTTAATCTAACAGATCAAAGACTCCGCAGAAATTGTCCTACTGCTTTGACTTTCAAAAGGGTGTGATAACTGAGTGTCTAAACTTAACAGGCAAGCCATATTTTGACGGGAGTTAGTTAATAACTTACATGGAATGATAATGAGTTGCTATCTATTACTGCCCAGCCTGCACTAAGACACAGAATAGGTGATCCACACAGCTGAAGTGCAGTTGTGCACCGTTTAACCATTATTTTATTTCTGGTATCACTTACACAAAAGAAATATAAACTCCAAGACACAGAATCTGCTGTGACCATTTAGCAGAGGAGCCTTGCAGGACTTTTTCTTTCCACATCTACTTAGCTACATCCTGTACAGGATTGGGGGTCAAATAACTGTTTCTCTGCAGAGTACAAATAGCATTGTAGCTTTGTCCACCTCTTACATAAGTTGTGGAGTTGCTGTGCAAGTGTTCCCCAGGAATACAATAATTAGTATTCATCCCTGTTTGATAAGTTTGGCAAATCATTTAATTGTGCCATGTTTTCTCGCCTGCATATTGCATTGCTTTTTCAAATGGAAATTGGCAGTACAAATGGTGGGCCAAAAGAGTAGTATGGTCAGAAAGAAGTTTGAGTGTAGCCAAACAGATGCAGTGAGGAAGGTCAGTTAAAAACTGGAGGGCCAGTTACTGCCCTCACAGTTGCCAGCTGAGCATACAAAGCAGAAACATCTCACGCTGAATTTCCACCTCTGTAAGAGAACAGTAAGAAAAGGCAGAATTACCAGGATTAGAGGTTCTGCTTAATTCTATCAGATGCTAGTAAAGATGCAAGAATTGAAATTACATGTGGAAGTAACTCTTTTCATATGATTTTTTGTGGTGAATACATTAACACTATTTTGAGTCCTGACTGGTGCTATGCAATAATTAGAGCAATTAAAACATCAGGGAAAAAAATGGAAAATTTCAGCAGTCTTTCCGACATAGATCCCGCTATCTCTAGCACTGGCAGATGCCAGTATGAATTCTACAGTTCTTTCTCCTTCATTTAATTTCAGAAATAAACCTGATCAAATGAAGAAGGTTGAAAATTAGCAATAGTACCAACTGCAGAGGCTTTATAATTACACTACAGGGAAACACCTAAGAAAGTGCTGACTACACTTTGTAATGTCTGAGATGATCACACTGATGCAGAAAGCAGGCCAGCTTGTTGTGCTCTGCACGACAGTAGGAGAAAATTAGCAAAGTTTGTATTGGAAGCACCAGTGCTGACTTAAAAAGAAAAATAAAATAAAACAACCTCCCCACACACTTCATGGTTTGTTTTGGTATAAACCAATAATAATAATAATAAAAGCTCCTCTCCTCAGATTTATGGAACAGGAGGACCTCAAGTTATTGCAATCTGCATCTACACAGGTTCCTCACTCCCCGCCCCAGAATCAATCACATCACATGCCTGTGGTTCAGCTGGGATGTTGGCACATTTGTTAAGATTTCACTGCCAGGCATCTCCAATTTATCTCCACTGACTGGGCACTGGATCTGTCATAAGGCGGAATGTAAACCTGCTCAAAATGCATTAAATCTCTGGCAAAACAACATGAAGTTCACCAGGAGAAGAGATGTTTTCATACATCATATCACTTAGGCACCAATGCCCCATAAATGAGCTCAAACGTTTAGCAATGCAAGGCAAAGTTTGCTGTCAGGGACCAACAGAGTAATGAAGAGTATCGCCTGCAACATTGTACTTCAAGGTCTTACTAACCTCACCTAGTGGTTTCATAATAAGTCTTTAGCCTCGGTACCTAAACTGCCTAAAAGTTATCTTAGATCTGTAATCTCCTACTAATCTCATTATTCAAATATTCTGTTAAGAAAAAAAATCTTTCGTTTCCTCCCCTTTTGACAGTCTTTTTTGGAAGTACAGAAGTGCATTTATTACTCTCCTTAAGCATCTCTGCATAAGTGTCAAGCCGTTCTACACAATTTGGTTGGGCAGATTTAGACCATCACAACGTTTCTGAAAAAGAAGCAAACTTTGTGCGCTTCAGGAATGCTAAAGAGTTTCTTGTATATCTTTGAAGTTTTAAAAATGTCCTGTCTTTTAGGAAGGTCAGGTCTAGCCTTTTCAGAATAATTTGCCCAGTGAGAAATCTTAATCATTGCACACTAGAGATAGATGGCTAAAGGTATGTCCTTGGGAGCTGAGGTTATGGTCTGCTTGTCTGTGCCATTAAATATTTACCTCCCAAACATGGAAAAAAGACAGTGAAGAATATACAGAAGAGAAGAAGGTCTCAGATCAGTAACTAGGAGCCCATCATTGCCGCTGATTCAAGCACATGACTCCGGGCATGTTATCAGGTTTCATCCACTTCTCCCACTTTAAAATGAGGACTATAGATGCCTCCAAGACATTCTGCCCTACTACCAGGATGCTTTACTATTTCCTGAAATTGCAAGAGTTTATCTGTGAAAGTCCCTTCTTGTGCATGAGGTGTTTGTTAAACTATTGACTTTTATAGGAAATAGTTTGATTTATTTTAACCCTACTAACTCTTATACTCTAAATAACATTCACTTTCACGGTCAAGCACCAGAAATTTGAAACTTTCATGACTGACGCAGAGGATATATTCCTTTAGCTTTTTAGCACTTTCCAAAGTGATAGAAATGCGTACCATTCTGGGTCACAGAAAATCAGCTGGGCTTCCAAAAAATTAGCTTCCAAAGCAAAAAATTGTGTGAGGAGACTACATTCTGTGTAATAGTATATTCCTTAAAAAGCAAAAACATTACAGACTTCATGTGGCCAGAAGTTGAACTCTGAGAGAAGACATCATCCTATTATACAAAATTATTTTATCCAAACCTGTTCAATCACTCATGGATGCCAAAATATGCTGAAATTTACAGAGTACATGTTGTTCATTGCACTCGGGTGCAGAAAAGAAAACCTGCCACAACCATGAAGAAACATGACTTCAAAAATTACAGGAACTATGCATTCAAATCTAGAATAGATTTGCTTGAGGATAAGGCCCCCCCCTTTTTTGGGGGGGTGAATATATGTATTATTTATCAAACAAAGAAGGTATTCCAGAGAAAGACTGCCCATGTTTACATAGATATCCTAATTTTTGCCAGGCCAGGGTTAAGGGAAGGCTCAACAAACTAACTCTTCCACCTTGTAAAATTAAAGATGTAGGTAAAAGAATGGAAAAGGAAGCTTAATTATATGACCCTTCATTCCATGCTGTTCAAAAAATACTGAGAAATTAATGAGGAATATCTAGGAAGAAAAAAATCACCTTCAGTGCTTTAATGAGACAGTCTATGCCCACAATCAGCCTAACACACAGAAAATGACGCAAACTCATCGTGCAGACAAAAAACAGTATTTACTATTTAAGATTTTCTCTGTGAATTGGAAAAGGTTTTTTTCTTCCTTTTTTGGTTCACTTTTGTATTAAAACATTAAAGAGTTCCATGGAAAACAGACATTTATCATAATTACAGCTTTTATGCCCCCATTTTTTTCTCTACTTTCAATGAGCTCTGAAATACTCTTTCTGACAGCATTTACCATGTATTCATGCATAGAGTTAAACATGTATTGCCATATATGTATTTCAGCAGCTTTGCAAGTCCCATGTGAACAAAATGTAGTTTATGTATGTATTCCATAGACATTAAAAGTAATAGCCCATGGCTGATTTCTCATTGAGCTCCTAACCTATGCCTATATTGCAGTAAGGAGGAATTTAATATATACTTGGCCCTTATAAAGGTAAGGTTGGTTTTCATCAGGAAACTCAGAACTCTTTTCAGCAACCAAATGAGGCTCACAATTCAACACAGACTTATCCTTTTATTCTTTATGTTCAGATTAAACTACCCAAATCCTTAACACTCAAAGCCTGGTATGTAGATACTATTACCATGCCTTTATAAATGCTTTAAAATATATAGTTAAAATTTCTTTTCCATCATTTAATTTTCTCTCAGGTGTTTACATCAGAAAGCCACTGTGGCTTTCCAAAGGGTTAACTGTAGGAAAGCCAATGGATGCATGTGTATATAAAATTAGAAATTTTTTAAAGATGTATATATAAATGTGTGTATAATAATATGTGATATATACATATCAATGTGTCCATGAATGATTCTAAAACTTAACAGTATCATTTCAAAAGTTTTTTTCCTTTTTTTTTAATTCTCTCCTGCTTCAGGTATATATATATGCGCACAATGCCAGTCCTTTGTGTAGTTCTAGGGTGTCTGCATACCCACAGGAAACACAGTATCAATAGCACTCTCTTCTGTAGGAAACTGCTACAGGAAACTATAGTTCTTGGGAGAAAAAGAAAAAATAAAAAGCAATTGCACGATGACCCTTTGGAAATTCTCTCTTTTTTTTTTTTAACCAAAGCAGTCTTTCCAGGAAAAGGTATGTGATGACAACTGCATAGAAAACTTGTTAATGATCATGTTCCAGCTAATTATCAGCTAGTAAAACAGAGTTTGCACCCAATTAGTTCTCTCACAGGGAGCTTCAGTGAGCTGTAATCTACAGACAGCTTTATACTGATATATCAATTTTATATTGATGTAGTCTAGTGAGTTGACAAAATGTACTGCACTACTACTCCTGTCTTCGTTATAGCAGTGAGATTGTCAATTCAACAGATTACACAGTGGAGTAAGATAGCAGTTTGATGTTGAAAACAAAGAAATTAATGGAATGATATTAAAGAAGAAAAAGGCCTACTCAAAGTCAAAATGAAAGTTTTTTATTTTTTTTTCCCCCTCTCCTCAGAAGGTCTCCTACTACTCCACTGCCTCAGTACTTACGCTATACCAAGTACAGAGACTGACATGCACACACTGTATATGAAAATATCATCCTAACTTTATGAGATATATAAACCAAAAGCATTTTTCTTTCATTAAAAGATGACACATTTTTCATTGCCTGTCACGTAGTGAGAAGCATCTCATTCATAATATACTTTTCATTCTAAACCTCTGCCTGAGCTGATGCTAAACACAGTTTCTGGGTAGGCTGAATATTCAACTTACAATATCCCTTTTCTGAGGCAAGCAAACTACTATGAAGAGGTACCATATCAACTTTATAACTCTTTTCATAGACTGTCATAGACTTCTTTAGAGAACATGAAGCCCACTTCATAGAAGTTCTTGTATGCAGCCAAACACAGTGGTCTTTATATGCTGACCACTGTTATATTAGTAACTCTTCACATAAGCAGCATTTATCCTACAAGGAACTGAGACAATTAAAAAAAAAACAAGTACTTAATGCAATTACAGTAGTAAAGACCTACACTTGTCTTGTAACTATACAATACTACAGTATCACAAGCCTGAAATAATGTCCTACAGTTTGTTACTAAATACTGCTTTTGTAGGTCTCTTCATATGCACGTAAGCATATCAGACACAAGTAAGCTGTTCTGACCACATTTACTGCAGTTTCAAAAACTGTGAATATCCGTAATCAATCTATATTTGTAAATATGTCAATTCTATAGAGTAACTCCTTTGATATTTTTGACTAGCATAAAACTGTAAGAAATGCTCAAACATCACCTTCTTTGGAAGGCTGGAAATCTGCAGGAACACATGAATGTTACATCCTTTGCCCTTCAAATAGAGAGATCCTCTGCTTAGTTCCAGTTTGGGGAGCAAAAAGACACAACTGTAATACCCCTGCGGATTCCTAGGCAAGGTTCAGCCACAATCTCCCTCTTGAGAAGGATATGGTTTTCTGGTGTCACAGAGTCCAGTTGGGCATGTGCTCTGTGTGGTCTCCTGGACCCCCTTGTCAGCACTCCATTCCACCCAGCTATCCATCAGGATAATGACAATGTTCCAGTCAATTAGTGGCTTGTAAAAAGGGAGTTCATGCCCAATTACTTCATCTGAAAGGTCACTCTCTAACCTGTAATCTAAAACCATACCCTAGTATTGATCAGGTCTGGGAAAAACAAGCTGCTTGGCTACTCCTGTCGGAACTCAAGTATGGAAGATGTCAATTCAGGATCTGGTAAGGCATATGAAAACCATTAGGATTTTAAATACAGCTACCACAGGTAAAGACTCTTCATCTCTCTCCACTAACACCAGAGCTAATGCCAAACTTGGCCTAGAGTTTGTTCATGGTAAGTCATAAAACTACAGCTTGAAAATCCATAATTCATCTCAGTTCAATTTTAGGAGCAAAGGAAGAGTGTGAGAAACTCAACCATACAAATTCTAATTAGGGATTTATCCATTATTACATCTCATCATTACATGGAAAAATGAAAAAGGAAAGTTATAATACTCTTATTATTTCATCAATCATCTAGACAACTATAGTCAAAAGAAATATTTTTTTTCTCCAGAAACATCACCTTGAAATCAGACATGCTTCTTGCTACACTCTTGAACAAAACATTTCAGAGAAACAAAAAAGATATTTATTCTTTCATAAGCAAGAAGGCCTAACCCTGATCTTATTTTTAAGTCAATATCTAAGTTTTAAAGCACACACTTTCTAACTTTAATCAGGTAGGAATCCACAATAAAATACCTAATAATACCAAATACTCGTCCAAAATACCTAAAGAATACTGTCGAATTTCAATTGAATAGGAACGTACAATTCATTAATTACTTTGAAAAACAGTTAAATATTAATGCAACTTTCCTGTATTTTAAGACAAAGATTTTTTAAAAAAATACAATTATACAAGAGTAACAACTACTACCTGCTATACATTTGCTTTTTTTCTTTAACTCCTACAGGAATTCCTAGAAATTGATTTGAAAAGATTATGGAGAGCAAAAGATCAGACATAACAAGACCTTCCCGACTATCAAAAAGTTCAACTCAACTAATTGTTGTTCAACTCAACTACTATCTACAATTCCAGTGGCGTCATCTTCAGAAAACTAAAAAAACAGGATTTATCAGAAACAGGTAGATAATCAAAACCTCTCATTGACTTAAAAGGTATCTTTCTGACTCATCTGGAATATACGATTAATGGGAACACTTCTTAAAAACAAGGAGAAAAGATATAGCCAAGAACAAGAGGCAAGGAATAACATTTTCCAGATAGTGCTAGGTATTCTGGTTTATGTTCAAGTGAAAAATATTAAATAACATCTGTATCAATAACTTCTAAATTCTGAAGAGCCTTACTTACTCACTAAAAAGTCTTACACATTCCTGGAGAATGTGTTGGAACGTAAACACAAAATGTTATTGGGTACTTTTAAATACATAAAGTTTTGGCTACGTTGTTAGGTCGACAACACAGTCTTCAGATACATACTAGTCATTTTACAGCATTAACACAATGAAAGAGCATCTTGAGATGCTTTTTTACTCTGGAAAAGAAAATATATTAGTACACTTGAGAACAAGGAACTTTCTTTTTAGTTTCTAATCTACATAATCAAATCATGTTGCAAAAATAGCACAAAACTTGTCACCTAAGATAATCAACACAATTTGGTTTCATCAATCTGGCCTCCTCCTTATGAGCTTTCATACTACATTCCTGTACCAAACTTCTTCTAAGGCTGAACAGCTTTGATGCAAAGATATACCAGGGAGCACAACCATCCTCTTTTAATAAGCAGAAAATATTATAAAGGTGAGACTAAAACTCTAATAGGAAACGTAAATCCTCCCTAAATATATAGTATAATATATAGTGTATAAATATTTTATAATCCATTTTAAGTGTATTTTATAATGTAAAGTTTTTATATGATAAAATCAGAAGAAAAATTAATAATTCTTAAGAGATCCATCTGTAAGTAATGATGTAGTCTGTTTTGCTCACTGTTTAAGAAAAATGAAAGAGCATATGTACATATTCTTCATGGCTAAATATCATTTCATCTGCATATTTATCATTTATAAATATATGGTAATGCAATACCACAATATTGTAAAAAATTGATATTTGGACATATTGTACTATATGCAGTTTTAACATTCATATCTGCAAACCTGGGCATTTCTGTTCAGGTTTTATCTACATCACTTCCTCTAAAACAGAACTGAGTTTGTCCCATAGAGAACATTTTGCAAACGGCTGCCTGCCTCTCTCTCAAATTACTGTTGACTAAGTGATTTCTTTTCTTCAGTCCAGCATCATACTGAAAAACACTTCTGCCTGAATAGATATTTTAAGGCAAACAGGTTTGTAGAGAGGTCAGCGATGGAATGATTTGAATTCTCATCACCCGACATGAATGAAGAAAAGGGTTTTTTTAGCAGTTTGTCAGTGAGGAATAAAGAGCCCATCCTAACTGCTTTGGCACAGAAGACAGTACACTCATTGCAGCCCACGAGTGCCTAGATGGCAAGCATGCTGAGGCTTTGATGAGGCTTACAACCTGCAACGGGGCCACAAATAAAGAAGTGGGAAGAGTGTAAATGCTATTACTTTGCATCTTCTGCCATTTTTCACCTACAAGTCTTGGAGAGATTTATACAAGTGCGTATCGTTCATATTTTGTATCTCTGGTAACAGACACACAGTGGATGAATAATGTGCCTAAGGTTACGCAGTAAGTCACAAATGGCGCAAGGAAGCCAAGAAGTCTCTATTCCCACTTGCCAGCTGTAACTTATCTTTTCAACGCCTTCTCTTCATCATTAAAGTTAAAGCTAAAACTCAGTTTCTGGAGGCACTAAAACGACTATCCACAGTCCTGCTTCAGATATTTGAATGTCTTACAAAAATCTAGCTCACTGTGAATAGGAAATAGCGAAACATTACAAACATACAATTTAACAGCAGTCCCCAGGAGAGTTCTTTCAAGTGCTTTCATAAAATAAGTAAAAAATAGTAATAAATAAAGGAAGGACCATTTATTCCAGGGAGAACTATAACATGCTGATCTTGGAATTAAAAATATTATCAAATAATGTCTTTTACATCTGTGTTCTGAAGGCAATATTTTCCCACTGTCACCTACCAAAATAGCTGCTATAATGGCACAGACCATGTAAGTTAGGAGAAACAAACTTTGATAGAATTTTGCATAGTTTTGGCATAGATATATCCAAAAAAAGTTTTATTGTGACAGATGTCATCATTCGACATGTGTAAGTTCCTATGTGTAATTCCAATGATGAGAAAAGAAAAAGAAATGGTGTCAATCAAACACTCTTTCAGCTACTGTAAAACTTGCACAAACTCTGAATGCCAATTTACTATATTATTAGTTTCCAAAAATGTATCCAGCAGGATCACTTCTGCCAACCACTGCTAGAATCTTAGCCTGATTTCCTGTGCTGGATGGCATGTAGCAATTTGAAACAGTGCAAAATGAGTGTAAATCAGTATAAAATACTACCAATGTCATATTCCTCATTCTCACTGCTATGACTGAAATTTTTGCAATTTTTCATCTGAGAAAGAGAAGATGCAGTTGAAGTGCTGTTTGGTTTGGTTTGTCGCGCCACTCTGGAAAAAAAAAAAAAAAGAGAAAAAAGGCCTCACAGCATTTTCTGTAATGATGAGGCCAGTTGATCTTTTCAAGCTCATCTTCCCCTCTGCATCTTCATGCTGGGAGAAGTTCTAATAATCATCCACTGAAAATCTGGAAGAGTTCACTAAACGCTTTGGATGGCCACAAGATTCCTGTAGAAAAGGAGATGCCTGATGATCAGCTGATACAAGCCAGCACAGCACTCCTGAATTCAACACACCTTTAACCGTCTCACAACTTCAATTTTTACTTTCAATGTGTGTATGCGGTTTTTAGGACTGGGTCATTACCTCCTCCAAATCTGGTTTTGCTAGCTATGTCTTTAGGCCATCCAGGACAACCCATTGGGCTATGCACACCATTCCTGGATATCTGTTCCTGGCTCTGCCACATTCCAGGAGGATTTTACTGACTACAAAATCCATCCATATTTTTACATGCCTGTGAGCTGCTTCTTCTAGACTGCTGATAACTGATATAAAAAGAAGAACAAGCATTTTTACCATGTTCACAGTGTGCACATACTACACATACATAACTATATTGAGGTAGGTACCCACCTGAACTCCAACCATTCTAACAACTGTATTGATGAAGTTTTTAATACATCTGAAACCCAATCATAAGACACCCGACACTCTGAAAAACAATCATCTCCTCCAGGATTGCTCACTCAGCTCTGATCAATAGGAATAGAAACATCACTTGTCACTGCTGAAGTGCTTTGATTTGTATGAGCTGTATGACAAGCAGCAGAGACAAGACAAGAATGTGTCCCTGGGTTTTCTTCACCAGACCTTCATATTGATCTAGGGTTACATCTGAGAAGCTCGCTCTGTACCACCGTTAGAAGGATGTGGACAGGCTAACATAACACTTATTCTTAGTGCATGTAAGAAGGTCTCGTTCTCCCAGCTGAGTTATCTTTCTCAAATTCTGATAAGGAGTTTACTGAGATTTTTGTGAAATACGATGTTATATGAGAAGAATTCCAGGGAGCTTTTTGGAGGTTGAAGGAATGAATAAGATGAATAATGACAGTGTTTTTAATGCTATCATCACATACATTTATAGATCCTAAATATAGTGTTTTCAGTTTGTCCTCCGTTTTGCTTCAACCTTCCTTGCTTCTACCACATCTACTGTCAGAGTTTCCTGCCTACTTCTTTTTTGTGTTGTTATTAAATCCACATAAAGTATCCTGATGAAGGAAAAACATTTTCTTTAGGGCAGTTAAGGAAAACAGAAGTTACTGTTTTTTAATTCAAAAATGAAAGAGTAGGATAGAGAAAAAAAATAAAAAAGCTAATTTATATATGCAGAAGAGTATTACTGTCAAAAATGGTGATTTGTGTCGACTTAAAAAGGATTAGACATTTTTATTGTATTCAAGAAGATACATTCTAATCTTTTTAAATCATTCCAAACTAGACTGAAAAGAGGTTATTTTTCAGTGTTGTGTATAATAATGTTGGGGATACAAAAAGGCACTCCTTGTGGTCTCATTACTCAGTATTTGCATGTTCGCATCTTTCTTAGTTGTAAAAGGTTTTAACCCTAGCTTCAGCTAAGGATTAATGAGGATAGGATACAGTAAATAAAGAGCTCAATGCATTTATTTCTGCTACACTGTAGAAGTTATACAAATACGTATTAGTGTATTATTGGAGATAAATGCACTCATTTAAGAAACAGTGGAATGTCATTTGTGGTTAGCTAGTCAAAATCCGACATGTACAACTGGCTGAAATTCCAGTTTATTTCTCTGAATACTGAACAAATTGAGTCAATTCTCCAAATTATCAGCTCCATCTACTGTAGGCATTTTTTAAACAACTGTAAGCATTTATTACACAAAGTCGTAAGCCCTCAACCAATTATATATAGACAGTTACTTAGAAGGGAAGTATAAAACAAATTAATCATTTATAGCTCACAATGTTTCTTTTAGAAATTAGGTCTTATCTGGTGCTTTATCTGTAAATATTATAGTACAGCAGTTGTACGTCATTGACCTTTTCCATCTTCTTCCTGAAAGACGAGCAGAGTGCAGATATTGTATCAGTCGGGACTGCACAACCTTTTAAGCATGTTGCTTAGTGCTTAGAGAAGAATCTATACATGACTGATAACGGTTTGCTTTTAAGTCAGAAATGGCCACTTTTAGCTTAACATGATACAGTTCATTAGGAAGGAGGCCAGCCTTTCAGGTTACAAATAGATAAATAAGTACCGATGGAAAGCACCATGCCCTCTTCCAAAACCTTCCGAGGGCCATTTTTTTCAGAGCACAAATGGAGAAAGCTAACTCCTTACAAATGCTGATGTCAGACAAACATTTTGAAAGTGCCCTTAAAGCACCCTTTGAAAGCCTACATAAATAATCTCTTTGCTTTTATTTTAAGAAATACTGCTGATAAACTGGAAAAAAAAAACACCTATGTGCGTTAGCACTTTCCATAGGAATGACTTGGCAGACCATGTTATAGAGCTCCACAGCTCCATTTACAGCCTGCGGGTGCCAGATCCTACAGCGCTTTGCACAACCCGGTAGACCCCCTTCAACTGAGGAAAAACTAGTTTATAAATGAGGATGTGAAATGAAGGATGGCAAAGACTAGTGAATTTATGAAAAATGTAAACAAGTACTATATTTCAGTTCCTCACTCTAGTGAGGGAAATTTAGACTCACTGTGTCTAACCTAGGGAGGTCCTGAGCTCCTTAAAACAGCAAAGGACATCAACATCTGGAGCTAAAGGGACCCTCCTTTATCAAACCTTCCTCCACACTCTGTTCAGATGACTTCCTGTGGGGACGCACAAGTACGTACCACAGATGTCATGTACCATTAGGCAGGTATCATTACACATTTTCTGTACCGGCTATAGTGTTTTACAATCTCCTGTAACAGGCAGAGTGAAGTATTCGGCTACATGATAGTCTCTCTCACTTTATCTAAATGCTTTTTTGTGCATACTCAACTGAGAGAGTAAGACAAAGCAGAAAGGACAATACAGACACTATATGTGACACCAGCAAGATTGCAAAATGACTTTCTGGTAAAGGAAACCAACAGGAACTCTGGAATGTGCTCCTGCTGTGTCTACACATGGTATTCTACTCAGTGAATGAAAAACTGGATTGTTTCACTATAACAAACACAGCGAGCAATGGGAACCCAGAGCTGCAAAAGTTTTCATTTAATGAACTTGGTAAACTAATCATGTTTCCATAACTCAGTCTGACAGGCTGATTTCCCACCTGAAAGAATGCAGCTTCTTCGACCTGAAACCACCTACAGAGCTAACCACATGCTCTCTGCAGCCTTCGTTTGAGAGAGATGACATACTTGGATACTGATATGAAACCAGCAGAGTATCGGAATAAAATCAGGCAGCAGACCTTGAATAATGCTCCAATGTGCTTGAGATGAACAATAAACTTTCGAAAAAGGAAAGGACACCAAGAAAAATTATGATAAATCGCCACTCTTCTCATATAAGAATCTTGTGGGGTGAGCTGACATCTGGCACAAAATTTCTCAGAACAATTTAGTTTAAATATCAATTTTGTTCAGCTAGTGAAAAATCAAGAGTCAATGAATTTCTCCGGTTTGTCTTGAGATTCATTAAAAGTTCTGGTCTGTAACCTTTCTCTCAACTAGAACTTGTTTTTCAAACAAGAGTCACATTCAGAAGAGGAAAAGGACAAACAGATATCCTAGGTACTAAAATTAGCTCACAGCTTTTGGAAACATAAACTGTCTGTTCTTTCTCTAGCAGCTATTGTGCATACAATAACTTAAAAAAACCCCACTGAATTCTGTTCCCTTTCATCACGGAAGTTTTTCTCCTTATTTTTAATCTCATTCAATCTCTGCAAATATTCCGAAAGCTTTTGCTGCCTATGGGTCTGATTCAGGAAAAGTGTTTAAAGTATACTTGATTAAGCGTGCATTTACATCCTATGCAATAAGGCATGTACTTAAGTGCTTAACTAGATGAATGTGTCTTTTCCTTCTCTGATGTTTTTACCTCCCTGGAGGACAAGGTAAAGCATAGGTCTGAGGATTGTGTTAATTCACAGTTTTAGGGTTTACTCAGAATGGCTCAACAGAATTTTAAAGCCCTCAATGGTTCAAAATTACTGCCTTCCATCATACTGTTACAGCAAATTAATATTAAATGCAGGCAAATTAAACTTGTATTCAATTTCTGGTCTTACATAGTTGAAAATTATGGTAAACAGCACTGAACTTACATTATTAAAGAAATAAACAGTAAAAGAAAGGCCCTTTCTGATCTGAGGGTCTTAGAATCTGGGAAAATAAAGATCCTGATTCAAATGCAAAGTGGTAGAAAACACTAAAAAGTTGACAACTCATTAATATTGTAAGACAGTACAAAGTTTTGTTGGAAGAAATCTCAAAGGTATTTGCTTTTATAATTTAAACATAGGCAGGGGAAGATAATTTAAAAATGAACTATTTGATAGTAATATTAACACTGAGATGTTGAAATATTCAAACAAATATGTCAAATATCAAAAATACATCAACTATTAACATTTTTCTGAGATAGTTTTGGTACCATTACTCTGACACATTAATACTAACACTATTTTAACAATCTATTGGCTCTTACCCTCATTTCACCAGCTATTCTTCTTTCATCATTTAAGCAGACCCTTATTACAAAGGCTCTTACAACAACCTAGAAAAATGTACAGCTTCTCTGATGTGGGTTGAGTGCCACTATAAACTGTTCTTCCTGTCTTTTCCACTAAAGCGATAGACACTCATATATATATATTTGTGCTACATATGGTATGTCTATTTATTTTTAAGATGTTAAATTCTGTATCTCTCTAAATTAAACAAATGCTGCTTTCTGTTCCAAAGCCGCAGTGACCAAAATATCTGAAACTTTGAAGATTTTGACATTTGTAGAAAGCTGGGCTCTTTCTCTCTCTCTTTTTTTTATTATTCTCTGGAGTACTTTGAAGTTAAACATAGCTCAGGATTGTAGCTCCAGAATTTATGGTTCTTTCTATTCATTCGAAAAGACAATTACAATTTTGAGCCCACAATCTCATGATAAAGACACCAAAGCTATGAAATCCACAAGGGACTTCCCTTAAAACATAAGGGCCTTATCTTCGGGTCTTCCCAGGAAGAGATGGCCCTAAGCTCCCAAGCTTGATGATTTAAAAATATAAGCAACAAAAGATAACTGTGAAGCAAGTTAAAAAAAGATTAAATCTGAGTTTCTATTTTACTTGAAGTGCTAAAGGTTTGCCAGACCTCAGGGACAGAACGCAGCTATCAACTGCAATAATATCACGAATATGTGGAGTAAAAACTAAATTACTAAAAACCAAAGAAATAAAGGACTGTCAGATGGCAGAAAAGATAACCCATATGGCCTTCAAAATATTCAAAATATTAATGCTGACAGTTAGGTCTAACACTTACTTGGAAACAACCTGATATGATTCTGAACAGGAATAGAGTCTTAGGAAAAAAAATACAGATTTAAACTATCTGATAGTTCTATTTAATGCTTCATTTTAAAGGAAGATATTTGCTGAAAATTTCCCTAAGTCCAATTTTCCTTTTTTATGCGAACAAGTTAGAGATATGAGTTAGTATTGCAGCTGGAATCTCTCAGAACATCACTGACGGTCAGATATGCCGCTTACTACAAAATGTCTTCCTAATATCACAAGTATTAGGAACTTTTCTATGTTTGGTGGAAACTTTGGCTTCTTAGTAACACCCTCCATCTTAGTCTCATAAATTGTCTTACCAAACACAGAAAACTCAGTAAAACTTTCACTCTCAAACTCGTTTCGTAAGGCTTTTTTTTTTTTCCAACAATATCTAAGCAGTTAAACTAGCTCTGTATGACTCTCTGCTGCTTTTGGCATGTGTGTTTTTTAATTTATATGCCCATTTGAAATTACTGTATTAAAAATAGAAGAGAGTAAGTTATTTAGGCATACATTATTACCCACGTTTTAATTAGGCATAGAGCATAAAGGATCCATAATACTCTTCTCCTTGCAGGCAGGCAACCATTTAAAAATTCTTTCCATTCAATCACCTTTTGTCCTGTCTATAAAGATCAGCTTGTGGCAGGTAGGATGATCAATAATATATGAACACAGGCTGTGAAGTCTCAGCATGGCACATGGCACTTTCCTCGCACTGGGAACTCAGTTGAAGCTTATTAAATAGTCTGTCAAATAGCACAGTACTTCCATTGCAATAGGTTAGGATGTGTCAGCATTACCATAATAAAACTCTATTCTTAGTAATTTGTAACTTAGACAAAGCCAGCAAAATCACAGAAGCACATTGGATTATTAAAGCATCTTAGGAAACTTAGCAGACAGCACTGTTGTCAATGCAAGCAGACAGCACTGTTGTCAATGCAACAAAGCCTTAACATTCCTGATACTTCTGCTGGTATTTCGACCAGTCTTCCAGGAAAGACACCATAACCTGGAATAAGCCAACTCATCTAAAGAAATGAAAAGATCAGTCTGCAAGTCTGTTCAGTCCTCCATTAAAATTTCCAAAATGTAAAGATTATTTTGCTGTTTTGTGAGGTGCAAACTGAACCTGGACTGAACTCTCCATTGCACAGGAACAACTTTTGACTATAGTTGTAGAGCGTGTAAATGTATGTTGCAAAGCCACTAGGAAAATAGTGTGAGAGTATCAGGAGTTCCTTTCCCTTCAAGTGATTCACACTGACTTTGCTCAAACAATGACAGTCTGCTAGCTGATGGTTGTTGTCTAAACAAAGTTCAATGCTGTAAGAGATGCACAAAAGCAAAATTCTAAGGCTACATTAAATCCTTGCTAAATCGGGCATGAAACAGAATTGGCAGTCTTGCTGAGCTTCTCAAGTCTTCTAAATAAAAAGGTAATTTATGGCTCATTATAAACAGTAAAAAGAAAAGAAAAAAAGATTTCATCACCATGCTCAGTGATTGTCAAAGGAATTTCCATGTGCCTCAGTGCAGAGATGATCATGTATTTACAATAGCCCTAGTTCTAGCAGTTAAAGTCTTCTATTAGCCCTTACTTAGAAAGCTCTGCTTTCCTGTTAGGGCTTCAAACCGACTTGCAGCCACAATTAAGTATCACTGTGCAAAGGCTAAAGCTATCTAGAGCAATTGTCCTCTTCCTATTTCACTTAACATCTGTCTTGGTCTATCAGATTAAAAAACTGTTAACATCAGAATTGCAAGTAATGCCCAATGAATTTTGTTGGCAACACTGGTAATGATATTTAATAAGGAAACTTTTTTTTTCCTTGCTTACTGCAGAAAAGTCTTCTAAAATCTTTTAGGAGGTAGACAGAAATTTCGTGATTTAGTAAAAATTACCGTACAACTTTAGCTTTGCATATCATACTTTCACTGAAAGATCCTTATAGTATTTTCATCTCTACTCCTCCTGCCACCTCCTTGCCCAAAGCAGATCACAGTCAGCATTTCAGAAATAGAACACAGAGCTGCATGGATAAAGAAAATGCCAGTAAGTTACCCCAGATACACAAATATAAGACTCACTTAGCATTGGCCTATGAGTAAGCTTTGCTGATTCTTTTGGAAAATGTCAGGTTAGAAGATCAGTTTTCTTCCAGGGAAATATTGCTTGTTAAAATTAAACTGGACACCTAAAACCATTAAAATAGGCTTCGTCTTCTGACTTCTTGCCTATTGCTGAGATTTCCTCCTTTATCTCAATCACTATTAACAGAAGGGATGTGTCTAATCTGTAAATATTTGCAGAGAAAATAAAGGGAAAAGGAAAAGCAGATATTTCACCAGCTGAGAAAAAAAATAGCTCATAGTATGATGGAAACATGTCTGGTAAAAAATATATGATGTGAGATGTGGCATTCTTATCTCCTAGGACATCTGGTAGAGCTCTTTCAGTTTGCAACACTTATGCAAGTCAGTCATGCTACTTGCATAATTTACAAAGCACAATGAACATCTCATCATAATATACTTGCCAGAATTGTGAATATTAGCTCCTTTTTAGAGATGAACTATTGAGGGAAAAAACACCCACCAAAATCATATGGCAAATATGGTTAGAGGATTTAGTAGAATTGCTCACACCCTTGATAATAAGGCACCTTGCTTCTGATGGCATAGCAGCAATTTAGCACAAGCAGAAACGTATAACTCCATGCCATTTCCAGAATAAGAGAATATGTTTGGCAACAATTTTTTTCCTGACTCAGGCTAGTACTACCATTGGGAAAGGATTCATGTGTTTTCCTTCCCGAACTGCAGTGATTCTGCTACCAGGAAAGCTGGCATTTTTACAGAGCTCTGGATGCAATAAAAGGCAATAATCAACCTTTTGCCTTACACCTGCAGTGTTCCAACTTAACATTTGAAAAAACAAGGAATGTGGTTTACAGGTGAAGATACTCAGAGAAATAACGGTCACAAAGACTTGAAGCTAAAAGATGCTGCAAGAAAACATCAGAAAGAAAGTTTACCGGGTTAGGGCCACTGAATGGGACTGGCATGAAATGAACATGGAAGAAAACAACATGGACAAGAAGGATCTATCAACCTCATTGAAGAACTACCCTTAGCATATTTTATTATGCCATTTCTTCCTTGAATCCTCTAGACAGCTTTGTTATGATAGATGCACAGGAACATTCATTAGCTGTAATTATGCTATAAAACCAGCCAGCTCTAATTTGAAAATAAATGTTGTCTGAAGCATGATGAAGAAACATTTGATTTGGTATCCCATGCTCTGAACTACTGCCCAGCTATGTTGCACTACCATATAACACTCATACAGCTTCCTACACTAACAAACAACTCTCTTCTGCTGCCTTCCTATACTCCTCCATATTAATGTATAAACTCCCCAGGCCCTCAAAGCTGAAACAAAGAACTGTCACAAGAACATGAGTAAGTGCAGAGGGAGAAGAGGGATGAGAAAGCAGCAAATATCCCTCTCGCAACACATGCAAATACTAGAGAGGAAAGCTTTGATCACGTCACAATCTGATCATCCATGACATTTAAAAAGTTTTGCACGCTCACATTTTCCTCCCATTCTGCTTTACTGCAGTGTTAGAGGCTTAATATGTATCTAAAAAATATCAAACACCAAGAAAATGAAGGGATTATTGAGGACAGCAAAAAGGTTGTATTAACTAGAAGCAAGGGTTGAAACTACAGGGAAAAGATTTAATGAGTTCCAGAAGAAAGAAGCACATATCTGAGCTTGACATCCATTAGACCCTAGAATAAGTTCTCAAAAGAAACAATGAAATCCTGTACTTAGGATCTATTTAAAGTTGGATCAAGCAAAGGACACACACACACACAGGAAAAATAATGTACTGCAGGGAGCAACCAACACTCAGAGCGAAAGACAGAATCAGTAGGTCTTCTTTCATTTTTAGTTTGGAAATTTCTAAATTTGTCATGAGAAATTACTGCCACACATTCCAAATTATGACTTTTTCATCATTAAAATAACTATTAAGTAATTGAAACTGAAATCCTCAATGCCATGAGCCTGCTGGTCTGTTTCTGAATGGTCTCAATAGCTTATTTTCATATAGAAAAATACTAAAATATAAAACGTGTATTATTGTAGCCTCTACAAATGTATGAACAGAAAAGAAATCTTGACACCGCTTTTTTAGAAAATTCTTAGCATGGTGAAGTACTGCTTACATCAATAGCTGTGAAGAACACTTTCTACCTGCTTTAACAGAACAAAGCTGATCTTTAGACAATCTGTATTCAGTTCTGTGAAGCAACAGAAATAAAGTTGTAGGAAATGTCCCAGTTGAAATCCATGAAAACCTCATGCTGTTATGAAATTTTCTTTATCCTTATTACTGGTTATATCCAAGAAAGAAGGCTTAGACTAGTTTTATGAAAAGATTTTGAACTTGGGATAATAAATGACATCATTACATCAAAATGATGTCATACCTCCATATCAATGCTACTCAATAACCACAGAATTCACAAAAGCATGACATAGGTACCGAATCAGTACATAGAATAAGTAAAAGTAAAGTAAGTAAAAATTACTTTGTGGTAATAATAATATTATTATTTTTTTTAATTTATTTATTTTTCCTACAGATTCCTGGCTGATAAGTTTTGGAGCCATAAGAAATAATCTGGTGGCCATAATTCCTCTGAATTTTGCAGATATGGGCAACAGAGAGTACTGACCACCAAAGCTACTGGTGAGCCCACACTCCTCCCTTGACATCTACCACAGCTCAGCAGTTCCATCCAACAGGCAGATGGGACATGTCCTTCTAGCTGTGACTGCATCTCTCTAAAGGGAAGGAGGGAAGATGGAAACAGGGCTGTTCATCCCAGTGTGGAGGCAGGTGGAAGGAATGTGACAGGCACAGTTAAATGCATCTGAGGCAAGAAACACCTAAAGGTTTATTGTCCCGGCACAGCTGGGAACCTGCTTTTCTTTCAGTGAGCACAAGAGTGTTTACACTGGGGAGAAGGGACACCTCTTCCGCTGAGGGAGAAGGAAGCATCCTCTCACGGCTGCCACGATACCAGGGTGAGAGACACAAAACCTGCCTATGTGGTATTATTAGAGTAATTACCTAGTTACTACTATACTAGGTAGTTACTTCAACATCCTTCATCCTTCAAGATACTTCTAGATACAGACCCAAATCATAGGTCAGATTTAAGAAGAAAAGTACAGAGACCTCATGCATAAGGGCCAAAGAAAGAATAGTAAAAATTTCCATCAAAGTTGTAAAAAATAACCCCTGATCAAACCTCACAAAAAAGGACACAGCCAAATGGAATGGGGTATGTTCACTTATCACAAATCTCAATCAAAATGGACATTTTAACATACACATCAGACATACATAAAGACATATAAAATTCTATTTAAAAATGTGAAATATCATGTTCTATAAGATGTTTTAATCAAAACATGTGTTGATAAGACTATATTTTTTTCACAAAGCTGTTTCAAGTCACAAATAATCATGCAGTTTAAAGCACAGTTTTGCAAGATTAGGTTAGCATTCAATAAACTTTCAGATGTGCAGGTTATTCCTATAAATTGTTCAAATATCCAGCTGCTAAAAGAATCACAGAAAATTATTAAGTATAGATGTAGGTATAGTAAATTAGGCCAAAAAAATCCAACTGTCAAAAATTTTCTACAATAGCTTGCTATGCTCCCGTATGATCTTAAAGAGAATAAATGACCTTGAACTTAACAGGTAAATAATTTAGTGATTCTTATTCAAATTATGCCTGTACAAAAATGAAACACAGTAACATCTCTGAACCTGCTATCTGGCAGCTAAGCACATCGGTTTTCTCCCTCTGCACACACAGAATCAGGGTGACCTGCAAGTTGAGGGCTCTCAGCAAATTTCTACATTATTCACTGACCATCAAAATAAAAATAAATTCAAGAGGCAAAGGCATGTGCATATATTTTCCTGTTGTTTGTCACAGAAACTTTTGAAAGCATTTTGAATTTAACCAATACAGGTTAAGTAACAGGGTCTGGTTGTGACCCTGGTTGTGGCTGGTGTATGAACACCTGACACCAGCTTTTTCTGACACTTCTTTCCTCTTCTATCATTCTACTCCCTGATTTCCAGAGGGAATTACAGTGTGGTTGATCATACTGTGCCTGTCAGGAGATTTGCTGACTCCTCATTTTTTAAATGAGACTATCATCTCAGGACCCAAATAAGCCTATTTCATAGATTCATTGAAGTTGGAGATAGAAAAGACCCAGGTCATCCAGCCCACGCCTTCCTTTCCCCTTCCCCATCTTGTCAGTGCATGACTGTTTCCCACAATATATTTATTTCCCTTTTGCTGGCCTAGTAATGTCTGATTTATCCACTGCATAAAATAACCACAGATAATTAATTACATGCTTTCAGTGAACATACAGTAAACTGTCTACCCAGAACCCAGGCTCCCATACCATCAGACAACCAATAAAAATCACTTACAAAGCAAACAATGAGATGTTCACCAGCTTCTTAAATTACTTCTGGAGACCTTGAAACATTTCTGTAATTTCCAGAATTTGACTTTCTGAGGATAAGATTACTTTTTCCCACTGATCTAGTTTGATTTCTGCTAATTTTGTAGTATAACTTTTATTTAATTTCATTTGCAACTGAATTATTAAATGAGCAGCACAATATTAGGTTTTTTTCTTTTTTTCTCCTTCTCTGCTTCTATCAGCAAGGCTAGCTGTGTTATTACAGCAAAAGAGCATAAAATATGTCCAAAGAATGAAAATATATCTGAGAAAAACAAGGGTGGGAAAAGAGTTTCACTGAAGTTTCACTCTTGCTTGGCATTTTGTTTTAAATATCTTTTAAAGGTCAACTACTCTTGAAGGACTTTAAAGGTTGAGTAGGTGGATCTCAGTATCTGAGCAAAACAGAATATATCATAAGATACTGAAGTAGTACAGTAACGTTATGCATGGAGAACTTGATAAATTACAAGGTCAGCGATCATCATACTTCACCTACTTCATTTCTGCACTTACTGTTTATGCTCTATATTGAAAAAATACAGAACTTTTTTCTTGCGCTTCCCTTACTTCTCTTTGCACATAGCTCCCTCTCTCTCCCATATGTATGTCTGGTCAAACGTTGCATGAATATCAAAACTACAAAGCAGACTACTTTAGCTTTCAAAAGGTATTCCACACTTGCCTCCTCTCAAAGATACAACAGAATAACTGTGAAATGAAGTAATACAGCAGACACATATCTACATGCTACATTTGCACCAAGCTTTGCTCGTGGTGGGCACTATCCTTTCACAGTAGAAACAACGGACTGAACTTCTTCCTTTTCCACTAACATGTGTGCAGCCCTATTTTTGTCCCTAGATAAGCATTTTAACAGTTGGGAGAAAGTTAATTTTAAGCTTAGGGAAATAAATTTGTTATTGCTGACCTGAAGCTGTTACACCTGTTAGTGAGAAATTTCCCAGTTAATAGTTCTGCACAGGTCTCATTCCATTTCTTGATTCTCTTGCATTATTTCCTGTAACTGGCACCCCTTTTTCCCATACAAGTCTCCTGCATCCTTGCAGGAGGACAGCATGGTATCAAACAGGTACACGGAAGTATGAGACAGTCAAAAAATAACATCCATCTCTTTCATGTTTCGCCTTCTGTGTGTGTGTTTTTTTTTTAAAGGAAGATGGTAAAAGATACACAACCCTCCACACAGAAGCTGAAAAGTTATAAAGATGTTGGACAGCTTCTCATACTCCAGCAATCTGAGACACTATCTGGATAATCACAGAATCACAGAATCGTTAAGGTTGGAAGGGACCTCTAGAGGTCATCTAGTCCAACCCCCCTGCACACGCAGGGCCACCTAGAGCTCGTGGCACAGGGCTGCATCCAAGCGGGTCTTGAAGATCTGCAGAGAAGGAGACTCCACAACCTCTCTGGGCAGCCTGTAATCAAACAACAATCAGAACATTCCCAAGAAGGTGTTTGATTCTCCTTGTAATACTCAACTTATATCAAACCTATGAACTCGAACTCCTCTTTTAAAGCTAATAGGATAAATTTTATGTGAAACATCATAAAACATGGGGAAAAGAAAATGGTAATAGGATAATGTATCAGCTCATGTGTTAGAAAGCCTTTTCTTAACATTCCTCATAGGATTTATCTCCTAAAATAAGCACCTCCCTTGGTGAATCAGACTAATTTATATCTCTTTAAAACAAGCTTATCTTCTGCTTTGCCCTTCATTTATCTAAAGGAGAAAGAGCTAACAGAAATTTTGGGGGGCTCATTAATTTCCCTGAAAATACTGACATAAGAACACATATACATTGTTTGATCCACCACTTGCTCTTACTTGCACTTCGAATACAGAAAAGCATTTTGTAGCTTTGAATGCAGGTCAGTTAAAAAAAAAAATCTATGATTCAGGTGTACAAAATACATTGATATCCCAGACACATACACAGTGAAGCTGAGCCTTCCTTCATGGACTTGTTTCACTCAAATTCCTTTCAAATCCACCTCTGAGGCTGCATAGTCCTAAGGCTACAAAATGTTATTCTCCAATGCGCTTTTGAGTTTAAAGGTACTTAACAAGGAAGGACATTTGGAGGATAGAGGGTACTTTCGATTTACTTTTGATAACACAGCCCCTGTGTGCCCATCCTTGAGGGGTAAGGAGCGGAAAAGCAAGTGAGAGAGTACATGAGAACACACCAAGTGTGTGACATGCAAGTGATTTTTGTCAGTCTTCCCAAAGGTTTTTGGAATACAGATAAACAGTCATTCAGGTGTGTAAGTTTTTTACTTCAGAACTTGAAAATCCATGGTTTGGGATGATATCAATGTACACACAAAGCTTGGCCGTCTCATTTTTTGCTGTTATAAAGATAAGGCCCCGTGCACTCCAGACTATCATAAATTCAATTTCACCAAGCTGTTATGCGCATATAGAATATATACAATATATGTGGTCTCTTTCTCTCGGGACAGCTTTGCTTATGAAACAACTGAAATGTGGTGCAAGATGACTGCCCGTAATTATCAAATGCTACTAGAAAGAAGAGCTGAAATTCAACTATTGAAGATATACATCATACTTTACTCCCTAAGCAAACAAACCTAACTTTCATGATTTGCACTTCATGTTTTTCCTTCCAGAAGTCTCCCTGCTATTAGTAAGGGCTTTTGAAGCTAGTTCAAACCCACAAATTTTTGGAAGTACAGTCTATGCTCTACTAATTGTGGTGAGCACTTACTGATAACATCACTGTTCGACTCAGTTATTTCCCTCAAATCCTCTATTTTCTTTACATTTGAGACCTGAAGCAGGCCTTTGCTTTTACTACACCATGAAACCAGGCTCTGATCTTTCCCCATTATCCATGGGCGCACTGTTGACATACATTCTCTTTTTGATGAATTCAATACATGTTACAGACAGCTTTCAAGAGGCTAAGTGAAGTTAAGGCACGATCATAACATCTAAAGCTTAGTCTTTCTTTTTTTTTAATTCCTTCCTATTTAAAAACTGGTGGGGAAGGTAAGAAAAAGTATTCAAATTATTATACGATGGCAATTGTTCTTACTTTATAAGCCTGAAAATCCTCCTTCTTCATATACTAAAACCCTTTAGATCCTTTAAGCACAAATGTACTGGATTAACTTCTATTATGTACCCCAGGAATCTCTAGGCCACAAGAGGTGACATTAGCTTCCAAATAAAAAAAAAGAAAAAAAAGTTTCTTGAAAATAATTTATGGTTATTCTCAAGGGGAAACTTTGCAAAATCTTCCAAAAATGCAAGCATATCAGAAACTCCTGCCGGGATCAGAAGTATCACTTGCAGCACTGGCTTTAACCACTGTTTCACCTCCACACTTGTTAATGCATAAATCTTTCATTATCACTGGGAATAACTGAATGACACCTGGGAAGAGAACTGAGGATGGATGAAAAGCAACCCTAAAAACTGCCATGTTTTCCTTAAATAAAGGATAATTTCCAGATAAATCTGAGAGGATATTTATCCAAAGTATTATAGTCAGGCTTATTGTTAAGTGTATTCATTTTACATTCAGGGAATCTTTGAAATGGGATTAACGATAAAGAAGTCTGTGTCCCACAGTTAGTGAACTGTATCATAATTACTACTGGTTAAATAGTGCATTAGTGATGCCAAAAACCTTATAGAGAAACCACTGGTTTCACATCAAAATATATTTTAATACTATTTCTAAGCCTATGTAGCAGAGGTAGCAGCTGCTATAGGTGGTCTTGAACTACTGTGGACTTCACTGGATTCGTATGTTTAAGATATCAAATACAATTTAGGAACATCAAGCTCATGACACGGTTCAGTCTCTTCTCCAGTGTGTCACCTGAAGCATACTTTCCAAATACCAACCCCAATACCACACATCTGACTCACAGTCAGATGAGGCTGCTTTTCTCTGATTAAAATGTAGCATAAATGTAGCATATTCTCAGGAATATATAATTAACAGCCAAAATCTAAGGGCATCAATCTTTCTGCCAGCTATTCAACTTCTTGATGAAAGGATGTAAAACAAAAACACTTATGCATTTTAAGCATTTTGCTTTTCAATTTATGGTTCCTGGACTATATCTAAAATGATCTGCAACGGTTAATTAACAAAGGCCCACAGCCTTTTTATCCTCAGGCAGTATAAATTGGAGCATTTATAAATGTCCCTGAGTACCTGAATTAAAAGATGTCAAGAAATTTAACTTTTTTAGATCAAGACTGAAAGTGTTAAAAATCTTGCAGAGAATCACCTGGCTCAATTAAACTACTTTTTCATTAAAACGTTTCATACTCAAAAACTACAGCCTTCCTGAAACCACCATTTCTCTAGTAGACCAGGATGGCTAGTTCCCAAAGCAGTACAATATCAGAATAGAAGCCACCAGAAGAGCAAAAGTACAATGAACAGGGGGTTGGAAGAGTAGAGGCTGGGGGTAAGACCTGACAGGAAAAAAGAAAGAGAAAAAAAAAAAGTGTCAGAATGGTAACTTTCTAACCTACTGTTTCAATGGAAGTCAAAAGTATTTGATTGTTCATCCTGTGCTGAAGTACATTATGACTATATTTCCGAAAGTAGTTGAGATAATCTATGAGCTGTAATATCAGTAATTACCATTTTCTTATTCTCTCATAGGAAAAATGGAGAAGAGCTGATGAAGAACTAGTGCATGATTTGCATGTCTCCAGTTGACAGCAGGGCTTTTCAGGAAATTAAAGGAGCTTTTTGTAACCTTTCCGCCAGGAAAGAATTGTGGTGAAGGACACATTTGTGGTTGGTTGATCCTTTCACAGAACGGATTCAGTCATGTTGCATTTGTGACATTCTCCTGTACAGAATACTTCACATGACTTTAGTTTGGGAGACTAAAGTGCTGCCTGGTCCGCCTTTTAACTCACTTGACACAAAAGAGGCTGTAGTTTGCGCAGGGTAGAAGTGAGCCTTCATAGCATGCAGATCTCCGCTGCAGCTCATGTAAATGACTTACCTGCCATATATGAATTTCACTTTCCTGAAGAGGTTTCCTAAGTGCTATACCTCACATGTAAGCAACAGTAAGGACCTGAAAGTAAGCGTTTTTTTGAAAAAAAACAAGAAGTGGTTTTCTTTTTTTTGTTTGGGTTTTTTGTTTGTTTCCAAATGGCTGTGCTCTAAAGATAAGCATATTATGTAGCATGTTTCTGTTAGGTACTCAAAACAAAGACACTGTTCCTGGAAAATTTATGTGTATGAAGACACCTGCACTCCATAGGGCAACAGCAGGTATCAAAGATTAACATTAACGACTGTACAAAGGCTGGGCACAGGAGTGCCATATTAACATGTTATTTTAACAATGTTAGGCTTTCTTCCTTAAACTAAACTGTCAGGAGCAACGCTGGCCCCTTTGGGGTCGGAAGACAAACTACCAGCCCTCTGCCTCCTCCGTGCTCGGTTGTCAGGTCCATCTCCTGCAGCCGACCAGCGCTCTGAGGGATCGTCTGGCCAGACAGGGCTGGGGAGTACACCCCTTCTTCACATCTCTGCAGCTCAGCCCTGTCTGCTTGATTACAAATTCATTCCAATTAATTAATTCTTAATTTCACTCTACCTCGGCTAGTATAAATCAAGTCAACCAGGCCAATGAAACGTTCACTGAAATATGAAACTGTGTGTCTAAGAAGCGCCTGATCAGAGGCTCAACCTGAGCAATCTATCACATAAGAGACAAGAAGGTAGCAAATTACTCTTCACAGCTATTATTAGAAAATATTGCCTTGATTAATTATGCTGTTCCTGAAAGGTCACAAAAGAAAAAATAAAAAACTATTAGAGCAGTTCTGAGCTCTATAATCCAGGTTTTGGTATTCCAGCCTGCTGAATACCTGGCAAATCTACTTTTTACCCCTTAATAATAATAATAAAAAGGGGTAGGCTCTCTTTACATAATAAAAATAATGAAAAACAATGCAAAATATTAATTAACATTCCTGTATCTGTGGAAATGATATGTAGGCTCTTCATAGCTCTCTCTCATTTTCCTCAGACTTCTCTGCTACAGCTCTAGGGAAAAGCAAATAATCTTACTTTCAGATATTGACAAATGATAAGGATTAACTTGATATTTCTCTCCTTGCCTTCTGGTGCTATGTTAACATGAAGTAGTTATTTATCAAATATATCTCTGCAACAGTAATATGTTTTAGTTCCTTCAGAAATAAATATCATGCAAGATACACTACTGTCTCTTACAAGTGAAATCTGGGACTTCTAGTTGCTTTTCTTCTAGTTTCTGAAGTTCAGATCTATTGTGCTGGAAATATGAATCCAAATCACGGCTGGAGCTGGTCTGATTCCACTCTGATAAATAGGAAAGTAACTGCTAATAGTAAGTTAAGATATAAGGCTGACCTGCTCCAAATATCATCCTTTTCATCCTCATATATTTGGCACCATTATGTGATAACATGACAAATATAGTAAAAAAACAGAGTTATCAGAAGATAACTCCATCCAGTATGGATACTCATTTTGAGTGTTTAAATCATTGATTCTGATATCCTAACCTGTTTCATATTCCACACACAAACTGGACCTACGCTGTCAGCTGGAAAACTTGGCACTGTTATGACAGTATATGCATGAAGCATTATCCTTCTGTATGGATGGGAAAGGGGAGAGCTGAGAGGCAGCTCAGGGCTGCATGGTATTTCATTAAACTGACTGCTGACAAACAGCACAGAACACATTCTTGCAGAACAGTTATTTGCTTCTACCAGCCTGCCCTTAGCCCCTCTCTTTCTCATTGAGAAGACTTTGCATTTCACAGCCATGCCATTTATGTACTCGTATGCTTTACCTGTATAATTGTGGTGACAAACATTCACAGTACGAGCAACGGTGGGAAGCTCTGCTGTATCTGAAACAGATACATACAAACAGACCTAGACCCAGACTGAAGTCAGCGAGCTCCCACGAGCAGCCAGGCTGTTCAGTAAGGTGCAGGGACAGGCTGCACTGCAGCCTACCTCTAAAATACATATACTGAAAGCATGTTTAGCTATTTGGCAATTTCTCAGCAAATTCAATATGCAAAGAAGTAATAAAAAAGAAACAAAGATTAACTTTTTTCTTATTGTCTAAGCAATTTTTTACGTTATTGTGTTATGTAACTTGACTCTCATATTTGGCTTTATCCATTTTGTCTTGGATGACTTTGATTTTTCTTTGTACGCTCTCAACTATGATTTTTCACTGAGAATAGAAAGCGAAAAAAAATACTTAAAAGAAAAACCAAAAAATGTTAAGTAGAAAAACTATAGGAATGGACGACATACTACATTGCCAAAGCAACAGATAAAAGTGTAAACACTGTAATTTCTTACACACTGCTATGAAAGTTACCAGTAGGACTATAGGAAAAGATTTCTTCCTCTCAGAATATAGACATCTATCTGTGTAACAGAGAAAAGATGACAATGGTGATTCACGTATTTTGTACTAGAAAAGTAATCTGAGGTACCTTTATCTACAATAAGCTTTCCAGGTGAAGTGCGGAGCTTTGTTTGCTGATTTTTTTTTTTAAGCAAACATCCACAATAGAATTTTTCATCACGGTAGGTCTGAAATGTAGCAATCCAAAGTAGTGGTAATAGCTGAATCAAAACTACCTGTAAGTTTGAAATGTAACCTTCAAAACGGAAGTCCAATTAATGCATCTGTGAAAATGCAAAATGTATGACTCTTAACTAAACTTTTACTATATTTCCTAAAATGTTAATTAGGAGAAAATGCATTAAATATATAAATAACTTTTAGCAAATAAACGTGCCACATGATGTATAGGTCACCAGACAGACTAAATATAAAAGTTAAATGCACTAACTGACTTCAAGGAAAGTAATTTGAGGAACAGCAAAAGTCAACTCACTTCTGTTCTAGAGGGAGTTTCTTATACAATGTCATCACATCCACAGCGACACTACATTATTCTCCTCTACTCCACAGAAAAAGATTTCTCACTTCAGAATTGTTTCAAGCTACATGTTTTCCTCCCCTGAGAAGATTTAAACACACATTATGAGCTTGGTCGAGTAATCATTCAATGCAAAATTCTGACTCAAGCCCACAAGAGCTTTGTCTAAGAAGGACCGCAGGCTTGGCCTCTTGGGAATACTTTCACTTAATACTGAAAGGCTTCATTGTTTACTGTATTACCAGAACACATATATGTGCTTATAAATGGAAGGCATTTATCATTCTCCAGCAGTGGTGAGGTGGCCATGGTTCACAAAGCAACCAGAGAGATGAGACTCAAGAAAGATGAGTTTTGTTCCTCTTTGGAAAACATATTCATATGGTCAAGCAACTGCATGTTGTTTTCTATTTTAGTGCTCTATTTGTAAACTGTAGGTGATAATATTTTATTTTCCTACAGAATACTTTTAGAGTAATTAAATTCCCTGACTGATCATTAAACAAAGAGGCTTCTTAGCATATATACCAACACAATGAAATGTGAAAGAAACACTCTTCAATAGAAAGGAAACAAAACAGAATATTTTTAAGAGAGCTGAAGTGTTTCTATAAGATCAAGCTGTGTTATAGCCCAGTTTTACTAGAAGACCATTTTCTATAAGCAATCGAATTTTGCAGGCTAAGTATAGAAGGCCAGTTTTACTGGACTTAGCCAAAAAGCAAGAGAAAAGGGAATATGGGTATATAAGTAACCTGAGCCTTTATTGGGGTCTAAGTCTCTTATGACCCTTTTAAGGTATAATATGTCCATATAATATGTCCTCTCAGAGCTGCTATGTGGCTCAAGCCTTTTGAGCTTACAGATATTTTTGCTTTAGCAGCACCTGTACAGCATGCTTATTCCCTGCTTCGTTCTGTGGTTCACATTGAGGTTGTTGACTCAGTGCTCAACTGTTTTCCCAGGTGCATGAGACTGCAAGGCAAGCAGAAAGCAGGACAGTGCAGGAGAACATCACATCTGCTACCAAGAAGTAACTTCTCTACTGTGCACTTGTGAATCCCAGAAAAATATCTTTTTTTTTGTATGTTTGATTGCTTCTGTAATAGAAAGAACTTGCTCTGCAAAACTTGGACTGACAAAATATTGGTAGGAAGAAGACAGGAGTCCTAGATAGAAAGCTCTGTATTGTCAGGAATTCAGATTTTTGGATGGAAGCACAGAAATCATCTATATTCTTAAATATTCTCTGTGTATTAATGGACTTTTCACCACACTATTCTTTTTTAGCACACTTTAAAAAATAGCAATTAATGGAAAAGATCAAAAAGTAATTACCAGCACTATTCTTAGAGACAAACCTTCCCTACAAGAATCTCTGAGGCTATAACTACCAGAGATGGTAGGTGGTTTTTCAGCAAAGAGGAAGAGCTGCATCCAGCCAAAGCCTGTGCTGCACAGCTTGAATACAGGGATTAAGAAAAGATCACCTCCATAGTCAAGAAAAATGAAACAAAACAAAATATGTAGTACAGGAAAGAAGGCAGAAAACAAGTAAGAAATATGTTATAAGCACAAGTTGAGACCACAATTCCATACACATTCACGTTGAGTCAAAGTTGAGGATCCTATTGTGGAACATGGGAGGAGCAGCATCACCTGGCTATAGCAAGGGAAGCGCATGCAGGAGGAGCTGGAAACATTGACTGTAGCTAGATGGTGACCTCCAGGAGACTATATATCTATATATATGTATATAAAAGTCTTAGAAAGATAATCTTCATTATTTTTCTGCCCCCAAAATGGAATCAATTCTGTATAAAACTTTTTTGCACTATGATTTTGTGATATGGAAAGCAGTCCCTTTTTCCTCATATAGCCAGCAGTCATGGGGAATTCTGATCATTATTCTCTCTACAGGCTCCTTCAACACACTTCCCTAGAGGACCACATGCCAGAGTTTTGTGACTGCTCCCATCTTAAAAATGTCATAGCACTTGAGGAGATAAAACTACAGAGAAAGCAGTTCAGCTGATTCTTAAACCCAGTAATTCTACCTGAAACTGTCATCTGAGGGAAATAATTCACATTTCAAACCTAAAGACAGATGGAGAAACTGAGACTTTAAAAGAGAGTGCATCAGCTCTTACAATAAATACGTAACATTTTTGAACAAAGTTGAGAAAATATGAACTATGAAATAATAATAAAAGCCACCCATTCAGGTTGTAATAATTTATTGCCCCTTTTGTATAATTATTTTTAAGCAGTGCTCTATACTAAATTATGAGCTCTCCTCAGGGTAAAATGGGCTAAGGCAGCTGTTACAAAGTGTAACTGAATCACGGTTAAAATTAAACCTAGCAAACATTCTTTCTTGGTTGCAGACACTAAAGCCATTGGGGGATTTAAATTATGCTAATTCTTGATTTCCACCTAAAGTCTTGATTCTTTTTGACTGCATAATGCTTGATAGCCAAGTCATTATAATGCAGTTTTAAGTCAGACCTTCCTGATTTAAGGCAAGCAATTATAGTTTATGCAACAGTTTGTCTCTGTCAGTTCAGTTATATTCATATAACTCTGATTTCTTTTTGCATTAGTACTATGTGCTGTTAAATGAAATGAGAAACACTCATCGGTCACCTCTTAACACAGCTATTATTAGACATGATTCTGCATTGGAAGTTTTGCTACTTGGCACTACAGACAGGGCAATACATTATACGGCAGCAGTGGCCTGTGGGCCAAATACGTCCCATGGTCACTCTCAGGCTTAGTTCATGAAGACTGCCAGTCCCAGCACGGGGTCATCTGGCCCAGTCCCAACAGTTTCTGTTCAGATTAAGACAGAGCGTCACATGCTGGGACAAGTAGTCTCTTCAGGCTGCACCCCCATGGTTTCCATATGTTTTCAAATAAATCTCTCTGTCCTGCATTTTATAAGTTACTCTCTTGAGACATGCAAAATGATTAAAGGCTAGCCTTTCAGCTCATCTGTTTCTGGGATATAGCCGTGTATGCACATGTGTCTGTACATAGATATATGTATGGGTTAAGAGAGAGAAAATGTATGTCAAGTCAAAAGTGAGGGGAAAAGGCCAGTTTAAGGCATTGAAATGAACTTAAACAGAACCCTGGAACCAGAGGCTTAAAGCACCTCAGAGGTTCAGTTCTATGAACACAGTAACTTTATGCAAATTTCCCAAATTATAAGGAAAGAGTATTACAGTGGCAAACTGCTTCAGTGTACTGCAAGTTCAAGCTCTGTCTACAAACAGCTATACACAGCTCTAGCTGCAATGAAACTGTGATCAAAAGGACTCTATCACATACAAATATAAAAGCAATAGAAATAAAGGCTTCAGAATATCATAATTCTTCTGTAACAAGATATGTGCGGGCAACTGGTGATACATTTTTGGAACCGATAATAAATAATTTTGAAAAACACACAAACACAAAAAAAACAAACTCGCTCTATAAGTACTCCATTAAATTCATTAGAATTACTTAGTATAGATAAGGCTGGCAGTATTGTGTACTGAGTTACTGTAGCTATAAAAATAAACAGTCAGGACATAGTCATCTGCATTCTAACACCAATTTCAGCTGAAGCAAGTTACATCCCACTCATACATGGGTACTGTAAATATTTGTGCTGGTGAAGCTCAGCTGCTGATAAATAGCTGTTAAAAGCTATTTTCAGATGAAATATTTGCTAAAGAATCTCAACTGTGCATTACATTGATCATTTGAAAGTTGGATTTCACATATTAGTGAAATCACATGGCCAATTTCTTCTATCCTAACTGGATAATATATGCACTTAAATCAGTTCTGCACAAATGCTATGCACTTCACTGAAGAAGTGGTTACAAGTTTGTGGTCGTATTAGTTCTGTAACTAGGCCTATAAGTCTGACCATCTGCAATCTACACGAATATGACCTGACGGGTATTACTGGTCCTGCAACTATTTCACAATTTAAACTACAATACAGCACAAAGAGGTTTTGAAAAACCTGACAGAGCAAAAGATCTCCATACATGAGCTGACTGAACAACTGGACCATTCCTAATTATCCAGAGTTAATAAAAATGTTTTGTAAGGTATTTCACACACAAAAAGGAGAAATTTATTGTACTGCTTTCCTTAACTGCACAGAGAGATATTGCTATTTCAAAGGAATGCCACTTTATTAAAAAGCCACACAAATTCTCCTCTCTCCATGAATTTCTTACTGAAATGCTTGGCTTATTCTCATCAAATCAATGGGAACTTTGCAACTGATTTCAAAGATGACAAGAGTCAGCCCTATGAGCAGGCAGAGACTTGGCAAGCCAAATGTAACGACAAAAACAAAGTACTCCCGTTTCCCCCTTGCCTGCCTTTAGAGAAGGTGAATGCAAGCTTTGCTGATGAGGAAAGCATTCCTCCTCACCCAGGCTGCTGCCTTTTTTCAGCTGACGGGCTCCAACGCGCAATCATCTGTCTCAGTCACAGGTTCCACTAACTCCTACTGAGAACCAGCAATGAACATCAATCCTCCGTCAAAAGGCCCGCCAGCTGTTGGAGAAGAGAAAGCAGCTTTCCCTCCCCACCCACTTGCTTTTCCCAAAACAGGAACACAGCAGACATGGATGAAAAAAAAAAAAAGGAGCCTGTGCAAAGGTCTGTGGGCCCTTCACAGTGTGGGAAGGTGAAGTGAGAAGTCATGTCAACAACAACTAAGAAAAAAGAAATCCATGCTTTGATGTAAGGAATAGCTGCTGATGCAGAAGGCAAGGCATGCTGCTTATATTTTAACAGCTACGTCTTCCTCCCGCCTTCTCCATGTTTGACCCCACTCTTCCTAAAAAAAAGGTGGCCAAAAACCCACTGGTCATTTTAGTAGTTTCCCTTTAGTAGAACTCCTGCTCCAAAACGAACAGGTCTTTGTTATCTCAGAAAGCTTTTTACTGGAAGTTATGAATGTTTTCTATATTTTACTTATTTTTTACGACTTCTTAAAGCCTTGAAAATATACTCTTGATGGGATTCTATAAAATGTTTTATAGCTCTAAAAATATCTGTTTTCATGTCATTCATTCTCAATTTCTATACAAAATCTCAGTCACTGCCTCTTAGAATGTTTTTAACATGACATAAAAGAAACTCTTAATAGTACCTTGTGTGAAGGACAGCCCGTGCTGTTCAAGAGAAGCAGTAAACCACAGTCAAGTTTGTCTGACTTCAGAGTTCTTCATAATTACAATCGGAAGGAAAGAACAGCATATGTTCTCTACCAACTAGAAACTCCCTCAGAGTTCTAAAGGACATGACTATTATCCAAAAAGAGTTTCCGAGTTGGTTGCTAAGACACTGTGAAACATTATATTTGTGTTTGGTTGGTTTTTAAATCAGGTCCTCTTTTATACAACAGAACACATTTTCAACTCGTAGAAATCATCCAAGAAAATCAACACAACATATTAAGCACCACAAAACAGACTGCCATCCTGCCAAACAGATTTACCCTCTATAATAAAAGACCAAAAACCACAACTATATCCAAACATAGTCTCTCTGAGATGTGAAGAACATTTCCAAAGTCCTATGTCACAGTAATAGCAAAGATATATATATATTTTTTTAAGAAGCTCTACATGGTTATAAGCAACCAGACATATGAGACGAATACATAAACTCACTTTCACATACGTTTGGGAAAGTGGTTGTGAAGACAACAAACTTCTGACAGATTTTGCCACAGTGACCTGGGGAAAAAAAAATCCCCTTCCCACCCCACAATATCAAATCTAGCAAAAGGATTAACCTACTGTGGGGAAACAAAACATGGCACCCAAGGCACTGGAGAGAAATCAACACCAGAGGAACACCAGTGTCCCCTAGCTACAGCTGATTAGTAGCCCTGCCAATCCAATGCCTCAGAGGTAAATGAAAGGTGTAACAACTCAAAAGCCAAACTGTACATTCCAGTAGAAATAGGCCTTCCAGACAGAAGAATTCCTACAACATAATACGAAAATAACATGAATAGATTGTAATCAATAATTTATGACAAATAATCTGAAACCATATTTTCCCCTCTTCTATTTTTTGAGAGAACTATTTTCTATAATAGAGAGATCATACTTATGCCACCACATATGTAATCTGAGACACACATTAATTTACACTAGTATACTAGAATATTTACTGTCATATAAAAATAGCAAACCATACCCTGGATCACTGTTTCAACCTGGTGGACATGCAATCTGTGGATCAGATGCTATCATGTAAGTGTGAGGTAACAGCTTGACTGCTATGGTTCCAAGATAGAAAGATAGACAAGGAAGCCTCCCAACAGATGGGTAACTGACAGGCTATAAGATAATCCCTAATTATAAGAGAATTTGGGATAGTTGGCATGCCTGGGTTTTAAGGCAGCAATTTAAACAACATCAGACTGGCCCTATAAACTAATTATCACACAGGAAAACAATGTATGTCCAAAGAAGCCCTTAATCCATGTTGAAACAAGCTCTATGTTAAACAGTCCTGTGCTTGAACACCTGCTTTTATGATGGATTTGGGGGTTTGTTATGTTTTCCAATTAAAAGAATAATATTTAACTTTTGGAGGAAACAGCAGGGTCGACTTGTTCAGGCAAGAGACTGAGAGTAAAAGATTACCTTGCTATCACACTGCAAAGTAAATCAGAAGTAAAACTAGAAACCTGTGTGAAAATTCACACTATTTATTACTTGGATTACATTTCCGATTAATCATGAGTTAGAATGGAACAGAAGCACTACCAGGAACACTGCTATTACCAGAAGAAGAACTAGCCTGGTCCTAAAACCTCTGTGATCTTCTTCCTCAAACCACATCAAAGATTAATCAGCTGATACCCTCCTCCTCCCTGCTGTAGCACTTAAGAGAGGGCAGGATTGGGAGGAATCGGGAGTACTTCTGCCCTGCTCCCACCCCACACGCACCTCCTCCCAAGCCACAGAAGCCGTTTGCATACATGGTGTGAAGTCGTTCTTCCCAAGGCAGGCAGATAGACTCTGAATCCCATTTCAGCTCCACCGCCGTCCTTACAAAGGGAAACTATAACCAATGGATCATTCATATACATCATTTCATGTCCCTCTCTTAGTACTCAGCAGAGTAGGGTTAATATTGCTTTCTCACTAGTCCCCTAGACAGAGGCTCCTTCAAGCTCTGTACCAGGAAAAAACAGTCTATTGATTTCAGGACAGGACAGGCCATAGCCCTTTAAAATCACTTCTATAATTTCTGAGACACTGCCAGGTACACAGCACTCAGGAATCTAAAGAAGTAACACGGAAACATTCTTAAAATTTTGGACAGGATATTAGAAGAGAAACGGAAACAACTTTTGTGCACCATGGTCTTTATAGGGAAAAGTCCTGGAGAAAATGACAGATCTTTTTATGACTGCAAACTGCATTTAGACTATGTTCTCTGGGCTACGGTAGATGTGGTTCAGTTAATGGCAGGTTCAGGTAAGTTTGAAATCTCTTATTATTGCAGCATGGTCATCATTTGCTACCACTAACTTGACTATCACAATATGCAGGCTGGTTGCATGCAAAACCTACTTCAAGTGCCTACCACACACCCCAAAACAGCCTTACAACTGTCAGCAATTTTTGTCACGATTTTTTTTTCCTGAAATGTGTTCGCTCAGTTTTTGTTTTTAAGCAGTTAAGCACAGAACAGAGCTGCATGCAGATATTCACTCTGTCTATATATGTATTTTTTTTGTTTGTGTATCATTTAAGAATACTAACTGCAGTATTTAGGCTTCAGTAAAGGTATATTTTACTTACCATAATAAACTTTCCCCTGCACTCTTCTCTCTCCTCCTCTTCTCTTTCCTCCTCTGACCCGGCAGCTTAATGATGCTTAGCTCTCTTTCTTCCACCATCTGCTGTAGTTAGTGAAAAGATATGGAAGCCAATTTCCCTTTTACAGTTAATTCCATCACTAGTTCATATCCTCTCACGGAGCATAAGAAACAAGATGATTATTGCTTATAAAATGTTAGGAATGAGTAGTAATTATGCCTGTAATTCCGTCCCCTGTGTTAACAAATATATAGGCATATGGGCTGTGCTGAACATGAGGCACTCCATCTTCGCACTGTAATTTGGCCTTAAAGTCAATGAGGTTACACACTATAATTAAAAAAAAAAAAGGCAGCTTAATGAATGGCCTATTAATTCATGAAATTGAAAGGTCTTTAACCATGGTAAACTGATTTCCAAACCTTTTCTTCTGCCATTATGTCCTGCTTCCTACCTACCTAAACTTTTTTTCAAAATGAACACCAGTTTTATAGCTCATGCTTACGGTTAATACACCCTGACTTCACTTCAGTCACAATTCCACAGCCCTGCTTTTAGTTTTCCACATAATTCTTATGGGAGCAAAATCTCGAAACTCCTAGAACGCATTTGAAGAGCAGCTTGTTAGAATAACTGCTCATATCTGTCACTTCAGTATATCAGCATAGGATCACATTACCAAAAAAAAGAAAAAAAAATCCTATTAAATCTTTGGAGAATTAAAGTTGTTCTGCAACTTAAAGAATGCTACAGCAGCAGCTGGGGATACTCCTCGTACATTGAATCTATGCAATATTTAATAATTTGCTTGCATTTCATTGTATAATAATAACAAATACATTATACCATTCAATATGAAAAGCAAAGCAGCAATTCTTATTTGTCTTATGGCTTCTTGAAAATAATATAACATTAAAAAACAGCTACAGAACACATTCATAAATAAAACAATCATACTTGTACATACTTAATCCTTGGAATTACCTCTAAAGAGAGCAAGGCACTGTTCAAGGTAGGTCAGATCTTGTTTAAATGAACTCTCTATAAGGTTGCAAAAACATCAAAGAACAAGTTTAATTTCTGACTTTTAAATAACGTTAGCTAAACGTTGTTTTTTCTTACTTCAACTGGATAACAGATGACCTCTTCAACATGTCTTACTGATTTATAGTAACTACCTTAAGAGATGTTTTGGTTGCTGGCATTTTTTGGAGCTAAAACCTCGATACTCATAAATAATTTATTCTATTATTCTTCTCCCATTAAAACACAAAGAGAAAAGGCATCATATATAATTTTGCCTAGAACTACATTATATGCAAAATTATTAGAATCATCCTGGATTCCTCCAAATAGAAGAACAAAAAATTTCTCCCTAAGATTTTGAACTCCTGAAGACTACCTTACTCTTACACATGGGCTGACCCACCCCTGCCTAGGCTGAGCATAGTAAATTATGAACTTTATTAGGTTTCATTTTACTCATGTGCTCAGCTTGATAGAATTTAAGCATGGGCTTAAAGTCCATGTTACTTAAGTCAATGTTTAAAATGTTTAAATACTCTGTTTACGTAAATACATATTTTTTTAAATGAACATCCCATCTTGGCCACTTGAACACTATTATCAATAAACAAAAATATTATTTTAAAGTAACTACAGAAGAAGTATAACAGCAATTATTTTAAAGTAACTTAAAAAAAAAAAAAAAAAAAAAAAAAAAGATGTACCAAGGAATAAGATATACTTCAACAAAATATAAAGGCTGGAAATACCAATGGCAAGTATAAAAGCATTATTTCAACCATATCACTGAAGAGAACTGTCCTGTATCACTTTTGCAGTTATTCAGGGTTGGCATACTGTCAACTTCTACCATATGTTTTTTTCTTCCTTTGCTGAAAGTGAATTTTTCTGTCAAAGAGCAGCTGTTCTAAATTATCACATCAAACCTTAACCTTACAGTAGACAACCACTGAACCCACAGATTCATGACAGTGAAATACTTTGCCTCCTTGACCTACAAAGAATTTGTCCTTGTTTAAGTCTATTTCTGCTTTAGCACACCAGACCCAAAATTGTCAAGGTATCCATTGCAGGCAGGTACTTAAAAATGAAGCTATAAACAAATCCTAGACACTGAATTTTGAATCCTGGTTATTCCTAAAAATTATGTGAAGTCTAAGTTACTGAACATCAAACAACACTATCAATAAGCAAAAAGTAAAAAAAAAAAAAAAAAGAAAAAAGCAGTCACCAAATGCAACTTTGCAACTTTAAATGCAAAGAAAACAAGACATTATGAATGCAACTGATGTTATTCAGACTGCAATCCAAGGCAACATTCAATTCTGATACTTCCTCTACAATCATAAATGTTTCAATAAAGGCTGATATCAATTACTGGTTATTTAGGTGTCTGCCAACAGCATGTTTTGACAACATCCTGTGCTTCACGCTGAGGAGCAGCAGACGCGTATATGATTCTTGTCTTCTCGTATACTCATCTTTCAAGATGGTTCTTGCTTTAAGAGCATTTTCATCGAACATTATCAAAACGTACAGTTCGCGCTACAATTGCTCTCTATTAAAGTCTAGTACCAGATGTCAGTTGTAACGCAAACCCCTATTAGCCTTTTAAGTTCCACTCTGGAACTAATAAGAGATTGTCAAATAACTCCATACACAGACACAAGCGGCAAAGAAGCTGACAGAAGAAAATGTGTGTTCACTGAATCCGCACTGACAATGCAGCCTTTGTGCAACTCTCAAGGAAGCTTATATTCAAAGGCACCAAAGATAGTACAAGCAAAAACATGTTCGGGGTGATTCTAATAATTTAATTTTTAATCTTCCGAAAGCCTCTGAAGAAGCAAAGCCATTAAAATGAAAAGGTTAAGGAAATGCCAGCAAGATCCCTTAAGATCCTCTATGATAGACACTCCTAAGACATTTGCAGTAAAATCCTATACAAAAAAATTGAAGATGGTGGTTTTGAGCACGTAAGAAGCACAGAATTCAGGAACGAATTTTCATATCAAAAATAAGATGGAAACATCATCTCTCACACATACTTGTTAAACTGTGGGAGTGCGGGTCTATACCCAGTATATTTCACTGCTTTCATGTTTATGTTTGCTTTTTGTTTTAAAAGCAGCTGAGGGGGACAAGGAAGGAAATTCCAAAAAAGCATATTGTGGAATGAATTCTCAGGCACAGCAAGCACCATCTTGATGCTGATAAGAGATCACACTAGAATAAACATACAATGTAACTCTGCTGTTTTAAGTTACATTTTGAGAGTCATTTATACTTCTGCAAATAATTCATGTGCTGAGCAGACATTTCCATTTCCCTGCAACTTTCAAAATACACTCTGGAAAATCAATTCCGAATTACCTAACATATCATATGTTGATGCTGCAGTATTAAATATTTTGGGGAGAAATATTAGGAAGGATTTTTTTCATAATACTAACATTGGGTTGCCATTAAGGCATTTAACAAGAAAACAGTAATAGAAATACTTATAATGGTATTTATTTCCATATTTCTATCTTATTTTACAAGGAGTTTAGTAAAGGTTTTTCTCAAATAACCACAGAGCACTGAAATAATAACCTTTTGACTGGGAAGTCTGTACCGTACCATAACAGTAAGTCTCTCTTTTCTAATGATTTCAAGATTAGTTGTAATTTTTGCTTGTTCCTAGGACATGTGACAAATCTGTTAAACTATAGTACAAGGCACATGCATTTTTATCATTAAAATTCTCATTTGGAACGTACTGTTTACAATGTAGAAATCTGAGTATTTTCCAAATGTGTAATAATCTGAAGCATAACACTGGCTACATGCATTCAAAGAAATCAGTGCAGCATAATGCTGTTCTGTGAAAATCATCTAAGTATTGGCTAAGATAAATTTCATAAGAGTTAAATAAATTTTAAGCACAAAGTTAAATCTTTTATTGTGTGCTTTTTATGTAGTTACCGAATCTGAACCAAATGAAAACAATGAATATTTTACAAATGAAGTGATTCATAATTTATAGCTGCTGTCATTTTAGTTTACTAGCTTGGAAGATAAAGATTCCCTTACCAAAAAAAAAAAATCACTATCTCTTCTTTTTAAAATCCAAAACGAATGAATTTCAAATGTAAGGGAAAAAATACACCTCAAACTCGGCGGGGGCGGGGCGGGGAAGTGAATTCTCAGCCTTTTTGGATTCCATATAATTGGTATCCTTGACAGTTTTATTATTATAAGATCTTCACGTGATCATCTCCTGCATTTTATTAAACATAAGTCTCCTATGCAGAGGGTTACACATTTCCAAAATATAAATAATCTGTCTCAAGTCATTGAGCTATTGGAAAAAGTTGTTGTCTTCGCAGAAAGAAAATGTGTCAGTCACTTGTGGTTAAAACTCAACATTTTATTATGTTTTATTACATAAGAAATTCACATTAAAAAAATCCCTAAAGTAAAAGAAAAAAGTCCTCAGCAATTTGAATAGTGAAATGCAGAGACATGACTGTAATTCAGATTTACTCAATTCCAGTAACTAAAATTTTAGACTACACCTTGAAATGCTAGTGTGTCGAAAATATAATCTTGTGCTTAGCAAATCATTCTTTTCATTCCCACTCATTTACTTTTCCATTTGACACCTGGAGATAGAAGGTCTCTTTCAGTCTAAAGGGTCATCTCTTGGAAGCATTTGAAAGCACATTCACATTTACTTGTATTCCCACACGGATATACAATCGCCCACTGTATGTTTGCTAATTAAGTATATAATCCTGTAAAATATCCTTCTCTGTGTCCAGCCAAGCTTTCTGAAGTGCAAAAAATAAACCAACAACAAAATAGACGCTTTGGGGATGGAAGAATTTATTAGTCCAACTCTGCCAGGGCAGGATTTTCTCTATCATCTGGCTACTGCAATTTTTAAAAACACCTTCAGAAATGAGGCTTCCAACGTTTGTCCCAGACACTTTCCAGAATATTACAGAACAGTGAAGACATCTCCCTCTAACACGTGTCCTGTGTTTTCCCTTTTATTTTAATACTACTTCCCCAACTACCCAACCTTCACCTCATGAAGTCTATTCCCTCTCTGCGTATTTCAAAACAAAATTATGCCTCCACATCCAAATCACTCATGAAACAGGTCATGTGAATGCTCCTTCAGTCTTATTGATCTTTGAGCTTTTCCAAATCATTATGCCACTGTAAAAACTCCTGGTGTACTTGCAACTTAAACAGTGCATGCAGGCTCCATTATGATTTTAATAAAAATCACATTGTTTTTACTTTGAATACCTACAGAGACCAGGATGGCCAGGAGGAACAGAACAATTAGCTGGTCCTCCAACACAGACAAATACAGAGAAGGCACTAAGAGAGAGAGAATTTTGAAAAGAGATACTAGATGTGAGAGAGGTCTAGAAAATTATTAACTATTAATACAAGAGTTGAAAAACAAATGTTTTTCTTTTATTTTCTCATCACATAAGGATAAGAAAAAACTTACAAAACTGATTTAAAGCACAAGGTTCAAACACAGCAAAAAATGTTTTCATACAAAACAATATTACAATATGGACTGTCATGAAAACTAACAGATACTAAAAATATGAATAAGTTCATAAAAAGAGGGCATGAACTTATAGGTGACATATAACTGTTGCAAATTATATATAAACTTAACTTACAGGATGTATCTTAAGTCTTAGAAAGTTGACTAACAGTTGCTTGTCAGAAGCTGACAGGCATACCCAGTAAAGCTTCCCTTTATAGTTTTTTATATTCTTTACTTAAGAATCTGCTTTTAAGTCACTGTCAAAGAAAGAATATTAAGTCAGTTAAAACTTTTGATTTGATCGACTCTATTTAATGCGGAACAATTGGGAAAGATGAATTGTCCTTGTGACTGAGAAAGGGTATGAAAAAATGCCAGAAAGCATTAGATTTAGACTGTGGTTCCAACCATCTTGTTTCCCTAATTTAAGCAAATTAGAAAATAGTAATTCTAATAGAGAAGATGCTATAAACATGTAATTTAGGAAAAAAAACAGCATGAAAACATAGTTTAGAAAAGATACTGTGATGAAGAAGCCCTTTTCAGTCATGAAGTATCACAGTAACATTAAACAGAAAGGATCGCTATGGTGCACACGGTAACAAGGCCGTAGAAATAAACAGTCCTTATGTCCTAGTAAATTTATTTTGGTTAACATAGATCGTATCTTGTTAACTAATATATACATTAGCTAATAATAAAAAAAAATGTAGGCAACAACAGTCTAATGTACATGATGTTGCCCAAATTGGGATCTTGCCTTACCTGCTATTCACCTTTTTTTCTGTCATGCTGGTGTTGTGAAAAACATAATTATTTCTATGGACTTAGAAATTCCTTTATTAAAATGAGTTAACTCAGTTTGCTGAAACACACTCTCCCATGTAAACTTTATTTGTGAATAATTAATGAAGCAACTTATGCTAATAAAATAACTTACTGCATATGTTTCAAAAAAATCAAGTAAAGGATTTTACAAAAGCAGAGATACACATATTATAGAAACAGAAAGTAGAAGGATTAATTTATTAAATTCCTTTCAAATATTTTTGTACTGTACTGAAATAACTAGACAAGTAGGAAAATAGAACCTGCCCACAAATATTTGAAGACACAGAGAAATGTTTAAAAATCATGAAGAAAAAGGGTAGAAAAAGTGGAATGTAGAATTAAGAAGCAAAAATAGTAAAAAGAATACTAGTAAGAACTTTCTAAATCTAAGACATTTTAGTCTTTAAAAAGTTTCATGTGGCAAGCACAGCAAGCCATCCAACCAGCCAGCAACATTTTGATTGGACTGAAGGAAACAGTAAGAAAATTTGTAACTGTTCTCTTGTTTCAGGGACTGGAAAAGGATACTTAATATATCCATAGCATTTTCTTCTCATACTTGAAGAACTTGCCCTATTTCACAATATGCTTTCTGAGATGTGCAGTGAATTCCTCTCAACTCTGATACTGCAGATTACATCAAGTTCAGAGATGTAATAAACCAGGATAACTCGATTCATGTCTAAGCAAATCTCAGGGAATCATCATAAAGTCCCCACATTAAACTGGTAGCCTTTTTTCAAGTCATTTCTATAACTGGGGGAAAACCCTAGGAAATTCAAGATAAAAACACTCAACAAATTTTTCCTAAGAAAACCAACTCTCAAACCACATCACTTCAATGTAGACTTGTCCCAAATACTTCTGTTGCTGAAGTTCTTCCAGAATTTGAGTAGTACTGTAAAGACTTGTGTTCTCTGAATTAAGCTTATGTGGGCAAGGCAGTAACCTTGTATACAAAAGTACTCACTGCAAAATACTAAACAGATGCAAAAGTCTTTGCTAGATAAGACCTTAAATCTTCATCAGTTAACCCAATGTAGTTTATGCATATCAAAACTCCTCAAAGTAAGGCATTTCTCCATATACTTGTAACAAGGAGGACAAGGATGGGGTCATTGCTTATTTAACTGACTGACATACAGGTAGCTACTGTTGTACAACCAAGAGTACAACGATCTTCCAAAGACCCAAGATACTGGGTAGAGGCCACAGTCTGGTCTCAGCTTTTCAAAACATGTACGTGCTTCTATTGCTCCAGTAACAAGGTTAGAGCCTTACATCCTCATTTCCTGATTATGCAGAAAAAAAGAAGTGATTTTAGAACCACATATGGAAAAACAGCATAAACCATGTTATTTGAGAGCATGGCTGGACCTTAATATTCTACCCCACACCAAGAGAAGCTACTCTCTGTGAAATTTAAATAGACCGATCATTAGGGGTCTTCTTTTAAATAATCAATTAGGTTCTGCCAATGCAAAATAAAACTGTATCTGAAAACATGTACCGGGTAGAGTAGCAGGGAACAAAAGCAATCTGAACGTAGCATCAAATGGTGACAAACAGAATATTTATTAAAAATTTACTGAGAAAGTGGGAATTTCTAGTTTGTTATTGCTTTTTCAAACTTCAACCAAAAAACAAATTTATGTATTTATTTTCCAAAAATTCTGCCCTAATTCCAGCCTGTGCCCATAATTCCATCTGCACACTTCTTCAAACTCTATAATCCTGACTTTATCGTCCTTCTGTTGACAAACAAAACTCCTATAGTCAAACCCTGAAAGACAGAGTAAAAGAGGAGAGAAGAAAATGAAGAACAAAGGAGCAGCCCTGAGATTAAGGTCAAAATGTAAGAGAAAAATGAACTCTTTTGCTGGGCCTTCCAACTCCTGCTGAGTTACTAATGCCAACCACCATGAGGTTTTGGACTACAGTTTTTACAGCGACACTTCCATTACACCACACTGAAAATATTTGATAAGCACAGCTCCCAATAAAAGTTAGATAAAGATCATATATTTCATCAGAATAAACCAGAATACCTATTGTTAACAGTTTCATCATACATCTTTCCCTTGATCAACAGGTGGATTTGAAGGCAAACACTGATAATGAAAAAAATGATAATAAGAAACGATAGTCCTCATAATAAGCCCTCAAATATACTCTTACACATATGTGCACTTATCCCTAACCTCTGCTGATCTGAGTAGGGAATGCCTTGCCTATCCAAGCACCTGAGAATCTGCTTCTAATAAAACGCTCAATCTTTGTTTGCTCAGTTTTATTCTGACACTCTCTGAAATGGTTGTCTTGTTTGTGCTCAAGTGTAACTGAAATACTAAACCACCATCTTTCAAACATTTTACAAGGCATGGGCTAAATAATTAGCAAATGGTTAGAAGAGTATCTCCAATGTCTCAGCATTTTGAAGAGTACCTATAGGAAGTCCTACATAAATCTTTTCTGAACAATAAAATATCCTCTCCTGTTTTCATCACCGCACCCAATAGTACTTCTTTTTTTTTTTCCTTAGTATCCAGAGCTAACTGCAGAAAAGCATCAAAGACTGATCTCCCTGGTTAAATTATTTTCTGTGAAAAAAAAAATTAAATTCACTTAAAAACAACTAAATAAAATAAATTCTTGCTCCTTTCCTCCCAGCTCCTCCCTGGTGAAGTCCAAGAAAAGGTCATCTTAAGCAAAGCAACAGATTTTACAACTACTTGGCTATACTGCTCTGGTTCAGCAGACCCCTAGTAGCTCCCAAGAACTCACGTTTTACATAAAGGCTGATCTAAGATTGATGAAAAGCAAAAGGCTATCTCAGCACACACAGCCCTTTGCAAACTACAATAAGTACTGCAAATGCTACTTCTTCCAGCAATGGTATTTCTGTTTATATATATGTATATGTATATATTATTTATTTTAACAAATACCCCTTCTACCCCAGCAGCACCCTTTCGGGCACTCTGCAAAAAGATTCAGGCTAAAGATTCATTAAGCACAAAAATCCCAAATTTACTAATGTAAAAAACATAATATAGATCATCATCATTCTGCTTAACATTAAAGTTGGATAAATATAATATGCATTTTTCATATAAAATTCCTAATGCTTTAAAGACCTGTTTCTGGAGAACGTCACCGTTACCATTGGAATCAGTTCTCAGGAGCATTCACATAACCACAGTTTGCAGAAACCAGAAGTTTGTAGAAAATGATTTTGAGTCGCATATATTAACAATGCAGAAAGAATGCAATTTCAAAATTCAATATTCACTTTCCAGACATACCTGCATCTAGGGACTGAAACAATTCTGCCTGTTTTATCTGACCAATCCCAGTTAATCAACACAGCTCAGTAAGTATTAAGTACTTACAGGTCAAGCCACATAGGTAAAAAACACACATAAAATTTCAAATATTTTGACACAAACAATGCATTTGAGAAAATGCAGTCTACTGAAAGGAAATCCAAAAGAGTACTAAGAGAGATTAAATTCATTATACATTATAGTGACTAAAAATCAATTGCTTGTCCTTGTCAAATATTTTTTAAATCAAATTACATTATTTACATAGAGCAGAAAAATCCCATTTCATGGCAATTTTCTCATCTAATTTATTTCTCCCAGGAATTTGCCAAAGATTACCACGACCCAATACACAGAGTAGGGACATAAAGTGAACCCCCTGCTAATAGTTGAACTGTGAACATGAAGTGCATTGTTACCTTGGCACGCAAAGCCTCTTTCTTCATAGCCAGCATTACACAAGCACTTCCCTATGGGCACTAGCCATTCTCCTTCTGTACTGCAATACATCTTGGGTGGCTCCTCCTCCTTGGAATGATTGACACAAGAACCGCGCACTTCCACTAGTGACTGCGAGTCCATGGGTACCGTATCGGGAAACATGGCAAGGTTCTTTACAGTGAAAGGGCACTTTTTGAAGTACACTCGCACTGAGACTAAGGCAACGCATGCACCTACATCTTGGAAAGCCAAGTAAAAGCCTTTCCTGCTGACGGGCCCCACCTCGCGGACTTCTGTATTCAGCTTGAGAATTCGGTCCCCAAGATCCATTTGGGTGAAGCTCTCATCAGCCGCAATGGTGTCAATTTTTGTAAACTGATGCTCTCTGAACTTTACCAAATGGTCATCGTCAGACTCCATGTAATAGAGATTGAAGGTCTCTTTGCAAGTGCCCAAAACTAGAGGGATACTATTACAGTCCCTCAAGGTAAACTTGAGCTCCACATATATCTTCTGAGCTGAATTGCGTGGAATCCAGTTTGTTCTCAGCCAATTGTTTTGACTATGGTCCATAACATTGCACACCTGGTAAGTTCTGATTGGAGTATAATGCTCATCAACACCACTAATCTCTTCCCACTAGAGAGAGAGAAAAAAAAAGAGGAAATATTTTAAAATTAGCAATCATACCAATAAAAACACATTTAGAGATGAAAAGTGTGGGAAAAAAAACAATAAAAACAATAATCACAAATAGTCTGATCTCACACTGAAGAATATCACAGTAAAGTGAACACTAAAGTCTGTCTGAACTTGCACTTGCCTTGTTCTATTAAAACATATTAATAATTTCAATAAACATAGAAGTCATCATTAGAAAGTATTTCCAAATTTACCTCAAGATGGCATAGAAGAGATGCTGCAGTTACCCTGTATTACCAAAAACTGCAAGATATATGCAATGCTGTCTTTTTGATCATGATCCACCAAGCATCCTCACCTCAAATGAAAGTGATGCCTCGCTAGGACAAAAGTATATTTTCACTGTCAGACCCCACTTGCAGTTAAAAGATTAAACAAGATATAAAGTGATACAAAAAAAAAAAAACATTGCCAGTATTCTACATAGTCTGATAACATATTACAGCTTTAAATTTATTCAAAACATGACAGCTGATTTTGTTTGGTGTATGTACTCAGAACAAAGTTGAGTTTAGCCCAGTTTCCAGAGTTACTAAAAAGTACCACCAATTTCTCTTAATTATTTTGGATACTCAGTGTACAGTTACTCTTTATACTATGTTGTCTTAGACACTGTCACTGCTTTTGAAAAATACACTGCCATTTCTTTTGGATACATTATCTGACAAACTTACTTGCACTAGACAAAGAAGAAAAGAGTTTCCTATTTGTGAATTACTTATGGACCAATCCTGATTTCTGAAATCACGCTCATTGGACTTATTTGTCAATCACAGGGAGAAAGTGAAAAAAAATACTCTATTGGGGTATTTAAAGTAAACATTTAATGATAATCATTCACAGCATGCAACCAGGTGACTTAAAACATCTTTTTGGGAATTCTCCCTGAACAGATGACTATGATCCAATTTTTGTTATTTATTTTTAAAATAATTAAGAAGAACAAACAAGTAGCAAAGATTTATAAATAGCTATATTTTTATGTTACGTCACTACAGACATTCCAATGTTTTTGATGAGCGTATGGATTGAGGAATTGCACACTAGTGTCGAGTCAGGTTCTGAAAACCTGAACAAATGGAGACTCTACAACCTCTCTCAGCACCCTGTTCCAGTGTTCAGCCACCTTTAGAGTGAAAAAGGGTTTTTTTTCCTAATTTTATACAGTATTTCCTATATTTCAGTTTGTGCCCATTACCCTTAGCCTTTCACTTGGCACTACAAAGAAGAGACTGGCTCTGTTTTCTTTTAATCCTCCCATTAGGTTATTTATATACATTCATAAGACTGTCCCTTAGCCTTTTTTCTTCTCTTCTTGACTTCAAAATGAATTACACAAAGGTAAACTCTATTGTGATAATAAAGTGTATCCCAATAAACCACACTGAAATGCAGCAGCTACAGCAGCTATCGTCACCCACATACATAGCCTTTGAAACAAAAAGAAAACAAACAAACAAAAATCCCCAGAAAGCTCTGTGCCATGGTAACCAAGTGTAGTGCAAAGGAAGCAGTATAACGTAAAACAGAGTGACTGCATGCTACAAATATTAGAACAAGATGTGAAGGGGATGGAAATCAAACCTACTCCTGGAAGAAGATGATAAACCTCCAAAAAAATCTTCGCTCAAACACCTAGTCCCATCAGTGATGTATTTAAGACCTCAGGCTATTAATTATTCATTTGTTATAAGCAGTTTTTATTGCAGGATCTTATTGCATGCAGCTATGCATGCACCCTATTTTGACACGACGAGATTAAAAACAGATTTAAATTAGCCTTCTTTTGTCTCTAGTCAAGTAGAGTTAATCACCTTAATCCTGAACTCGTAGAATTTAAGCAGCGACAAAGGAACTTTTTAAAGGATTAATAAATCTCTTATGAAACTAAGTAAGGTTATGAAACATATTATAAACATTTAAATCAGTTCACACTGAGTTATAAGTGATCTATTTATTATCCCTTCCACATAACTTCTAACCAGGTACTTGCAGATTTTAATTGTTATTTTGCTTCATTTTTTTACCTAGCTTTCTTATCTGGCATACTTACACAGGTACTTGAATACCGATACATAAATCGCATGATAAAGCTAGCTCTGCACCTATGTTCTTCACTTAAAGTTTGCAATAAGCAATTATCACTTCTTTAACTTGGAACAAAGACCAAGCTGCTTGGACTCTACTCTAGATGGCTCATCAGCCCATTTGAATGAACAACAAAACTTCTGGCTTATCATTTAATAACAAAACATTAGAGATTGCGAGAACCAATCTCACACGCAGAGCTAGCTTGGTCAACACAGTTCAGAGTTACAAAACTGGCAAGGCTGCAGTGAATGCCTTGGAAAGAGCTAAGCTAAAATAACCTACTCAAACTACAACCAGAAGGTCCAGAATAGAATGTGCACTAGATCAAGCAGGTAACTTAAAAAAATATGACTAAATTAAAGCAAGCAGTACTATAACTTTATGTTACTCCTGCACTGCATTTTTCCCAGTAAATACAGTACTGCCATCCCCAGGTGATCTTAATTCTAAGCCACATCAAGAAGAAAATCAGCAAGACAATGTCCTTCCTATATCCCATGAGCTTTTTCCTGTGAATGAGATTTCTGAAACACCAGCATTTTGAGTTGTTCTCATTTCTATTTTTGTGCTTGTAATTCTGTCCTCTAAAGTTATAACAGCGATGCAATTACTTTATCTAAAAATCAGACTGAGGTCCTTACTCCAGGAACTAGAATTTTGAGAGGGAGAAAAAGGAAAAAAGAAAAACAAACAACAAAATAAAAAGAAAACCAAAATACTAAAAAATAAAACAACATGCACGCTACGCTGCATTACAAAATTCTGAGATGTTTTTTAAGTAATCAGTACTGGCAAATACCGATTGACTTCAAGGACCCAGATAACGGCTAGCACAGTCATTCTCATTGTAAATCCCCATTAAAAAAAAAAAAACCCTATATGTAGCACCCTGTTTTTCTGATGCATCATTTGCAAAGGACTTCCCAGCCCAAGCCTGACCACGATAAATATGATCATAAGCCTCCACTTCACAAAGTTTTGAACTCATGCCTTACTTCACATCAAAGCAAGACTAGGTCTCTTTAATGAAAAGGTCATGTCCATCTAGTATCTCTTGTTCTTATTCCGATATTGGTCTTTGAAACTCCCCTTCATGTTGCCCTAAAACTGCCCCTTCATCTTGCTGCTGCTTTTAAAACAAAATACCACATACTATCCAAACAAAACTATATCTCCCTTACCCTTACAGAATTTCTTTCGTCTCTAAAAATTACTACCTTACAGGACAGAATTTATAATCTAGCTTTATAGATGGGTATTGGCATTGAAATGTGTTGGCTATTAAGAAATTTAGTGGCAATGGAAAAGAAACTTCCTATGACATATTGCCACATAGCATATTAAGTATTAGAATAGCCAGTGCAATTTCACTTCATACTGTCATCTTTCCGACCTAAATTCCCTACTAGTTAACTGAAATAACAGAAATAGCTAAAAGTTAAAATATAAAGGAACAGAAAAGTAAAGGGGAATAGAAGAAAGGTTACCTTTGAATCTCAAAGAAAAGCTAAGGGGAGGAGTATCTGAGGGGATACAATAGAGATACTCTTCAAAAAAGCTACAGAGAAGGTGACTCTTACTTTAGGATAGAAGAGATGCAGAGATGAGAAAATATTAGCATCAAAAAGCATCTAAGATAATGTAAACATATGAGCACAATTCTGATTCACCGTGAAAAAAATAAAAATAAATAAAGGAGCCAAAAGTAGAGTCCAGAGTTTCTCTTTTGTAATTAAACTCCACCTTTATTTCTTGGGGTATAGGAAGATAAGATTAGCATTCTGAGCATGCAGGAACCTGGACAGCTAGGGTTTAAACAGGTCAAAGGTGGGAGTTATAATAACTGATACAAGACTGAGAAGGCAAGAATAATTCATCCAAAGCAGGAATGAGACAGTGAAACACAACAGGAATAATACAACAGAGCATTATACAAGTCCAGCCTGCTGTAGTCTCAGCATGCCTTCTCCCACCCTCAGCATCTCAGAAGTCTCTCTCCACCACATTGAAAACTAATACAGGAGGGAAGGTGTTATTTCTGTCGAATCACCTTTCCTCAAAGGTGCATCATGCACTTATGCAAGATGTATCTTTGAAAGAGCAAGAACATAATGGCAAATAGCAGGAGAGCCATCCCCAGGAACCCCACCTAGAGGTTAGAAACCAGACTTCTTTCCGAGGAGGCTCCACTTGCTCATAGAAGAAACCAGAGGAACCAGCACTACGTAACTTCAAATGAGAGCACTGCTGGTGGGAGTTTGTCTGAGACAAGGACCAAGTACAGCTGAGGAACAACTGTTGAGGAGATCTTCACTTGCATCATTTAAAACCACAGACACTGGTGAGACCCAACACTAACCAGTGTCTGTGTAAGCAATCAAGAGCAGGCCAGCTTTTCCAGTGTAGCTATTCTAAACATACATGCTTGGGTAAATGTGGCCCACGGTGTGTTATGTTCAGAATGTGTCCCTCCTGGCATTCCCTTCCCCTGAGTTCCAACACAGATCAAATACATATTTGTTAGTCCTGAGTAAATCCTGAGTTATTTATGAGTCCTGAGTAAGCTTAAACTGGGAATTAGGAGTTACAGGAATCAGGGATGTTATGACCGCATGATCCTGGAGAGATGGAAACTGATGGCTGTGATATGACCCTTTGGGTGTTGGATTTGTTACTGTTGTCAAGAAGCAAGAAGGGGAGCTGGGACCATCATTTTTCAGTTCTCATTATCACGCAATACTTATAACCCATTACTCTAATACCCTTGGTCATCTTTATCTTTTGCTTTTGTTTTGTTTGTTTTTGTAAGAGAGAGGTATCCAAACAAAAATCCTTCAACAAATGTGTAATTTGGCTTCTAAAAAGTGTTCTTTCCTTCATCTTTAATTCTTTTAAGCTTTTTTCAGGAATGTTTTCAATCCTCCATTTTCTTTTTCTTTCAATACAGGCACAAAATTCCCCAAGTCTTCTTTGCCAGGTAACTGTCTACTAATATTTATTTATAAATTTATTTTCTATTAAGAAGTTTGGCCTGTCCTACTTGGCATGATTTCATACAAGCATCATTTCAGACCACTTTCAATTGTCCTTAAACATAAAATTTATAAGTGTGATAGTACCTATATATAACATATCTTAAACCAAATAAGCATTATTTACATGAAAACACAGACTGGGAATTCATTGTTAAGAAAATAAAATAACTGGATGAATAGACTTTGAAATCTCATGAGAACTTCTTGTGCTAGCATATCCCGAGATTACTGGACAGACTAGTCAAATCGCTGCTTATTTCTAAACTATAAAAAAAGTATGATATTCTTCTTGTTAGGGTAATTGCTTTTCACTATCTGTGAGGTCTTCACACAGGCCCCTGCAGAACCATCAATTAAATTCCACATGAAAACAATGTTTGCTGTAATATTGAAAACTGACTCTCCTCTCATTTACCATTTATTAGGATTCAGGAAGATTTTCCAGACAGTTAAAAAAAAGAGTCACCTTTATTACACCTTGTGGAGCAGTAACAGAAAAGTGCATGCATTTCTGTGTACACACAATCTTTCTGCCCTTTGCTATTTACACAACCAATTCCCTCTCCAAACAAAAGCATCATTGCGATAGGCATCTCCCACCCAGACAGGCAATGCATACAAGGTAACATTTCACAGGCAGAGAGAGTAGCCATCAGCCAACAACATCCCCACTCTCAGGTTGCCAGGCTATTACATTAAAAAGAGGTAAAAAAAAACACATCACACCATGAGGCATTAATTTCACTTATAAGGCACATGTACAGCTAGTAATATTAGTATAGACACCACACACATTGCTGCTTTTTAATAGGGGAAAAATTGCATTCTCAAGCAATGATCAAAATGTTCTAATATTCTGATCTTAAGGTTAGGCCTACCAGGGTATCACGTAACACTGGAAAGTGGTGGAATATTCAAAAGCTGGATTATACAAATTCACTTCCTGTAAATACTGAGATCACTCATCAGCAGCAAGCAATCAATACATCATTCTGCACTGTACTAATATCCCTTAGAATTAGCGTTTCCCTCTTTGAGTACTTTCATACAAAGTATTTTTTTCACAAATGAGAAAGTTACAGCTGATGGTCCTGTAAAAATCCTAACTTGGGCATAAAGGACACACAAAGAAAATTTCTATTCCATCGGAAATCTAGATTTCTATCAAAAAGAAACATTCAACACATTTTTTTTTTTTAGTCTTATGGAATACTATCCAAAAGTTCCAACAAATTAAAATAATTTGTGCCACAAATATAGAGGCATTGAGTTTATTTTCTTGTTTTGGAAAAAGTAAGTGCTAACAGTAAGTAGATCCTTAACCAAAGAAATTCTAATTCAGTGACACCTTTGTCAATTGATATGAAAACAAAATTGTTTTTACCTGTTTGTTGCTGCATTCAGTGTTATATAATACCTTCTTCTATCTATCTTAAGTAGGGGAAATTAATCCTTACTGTGACATAAGTCATTCTTTCACCTTTTGGTGGGTATCTGACACTTGCCTACGAATCCTTAATCTTGCTCCCAAGGGAATTTGCCATTAACTTTGATAAGAACCAGAGTATGGCCCAAGTTGAAATGCTGAAATAAAACCCAGTGTCTTATGAAGGATCTCTTTTGATAGGCGGGAGTGGCATGGGGACTAAAACTAAGCGTTTTCTAATGGTGGAAAAAACACTCTCTAAATCAAACAGTTACCATGACATTTATATTCTTTGAAAATGAACACCCCAAAAAATCTACTAAGTCATTCTGATAACTTGGTGTTTGACACCTTAATTAACTAAAAATATAATTCATGCTATGCATGAAACATCTGGTATATTTTACATGAGGGCAATACAATAGTCAGGATGGAAGTCCTCATGCACAGGAAAATTGACAGGTCATTCAAGCATCATTTCCACTTATTTTTCAAAAGACAATTTTAGGCAAAAGAGTTTGATCTAAAAATCTTATGATATCAGATCATTATGATCAGATAAAATCATATGGTATTTTTTTAAATATACATTTCATTCTATCACCTTTCTTAATAGATTTCACTGTCCAGTATTCATACCTTTTTCTGAAGTTCTGAATTTATACCTTTTTCTGAAGCAAAAACTTGGGGCTAAGGCTGCATGATTTAAGTTAAGATGAATAACTTTGAACCTTTATTATTTATTTCTGTTTTTTTTTTTTTTGTTTTTGTTTTTTTACTTTAATGTTAAATACGTCCAAATTCAGATCAGTAAAAGAATCTAACTTTCCCACACACTGACCCTGGTTCTAATATCTATCATAGGCAACTTCATAAGCAATGTACAGAGAAAAGGGACTCTAGTTTTTACCTGAAATGAAAATGAAAAATCATTCCCAGAGGGACTTGTTTAAACTATGTTTGTAGAAAAAAAATAGGGAAGAGGATGAAATCAAGCAACTACCATAAAAACATGGGTCCAATTTATTTTACCATACATTTTAGGATGGCTTGAGACTGAGAATAAAGTACTTGAAAAGTGGAATCTTCCTATCTATAGGAAAACATACTATTTATACTATATTATTTAACAAAATAAGTTTCAGAAAGCAAGAGCTTAGAAACCCCTGTAAAGACAGTATCACAGAAGAATGCACTCCACATCCGTTTATCAATACGTAAACACAGTCCTCACAACATCGCCAAAGGCACTAGTGCAGAGCTGATAAACACCTATTAGCTTAGACCAGAGGGGAGATAATGATCATATTTGGGAAGTATCATGGTAATTTTCCTCTGCACTTGGCATTCAAAAGTCAATGCAATTACCTGCTGGCACTGGTCTCTCCTAGCTTTTTATTTTTTCTAGGTTGCAAATGACAGAAGAGGAAGTCACGCTGCAAGACTTTCCAATTAAGCTACATAGAGACACAACAAAATATGCCAATGCACAAACCCTTCTAAGATGCAGATGTTGGTACTTCTTAATATTATTTTAGTAGTCTGTTATTTTATATTAACTAGTCATATCTGCTAAATGCTTTACTGAGATAGAAAATAATCAGAGAGGAATTTTGAGAGGAAGCTACACTGGTAAAAAATAAAATGATACAGCATTCAGCTCTAAGATCCAACCACTCCAACCACACCATGTCCTTCTCCCTATCTGCTTAGTTACCCGCTGACATTTTGAGAATTTGCTGGAGCAAATGAAACACAGCTGATGACACATCACTGTATCCAAGAGTCTTTGTTCATAATCTCTAACAACAAGGTAGCGTTTTTTTGTGTGTATAAAACAGTTTCAGAATTACAAATAAAAATCTTAATGTCATGTCTCATGAGAAAAAAAATGAAAAAAAAAAATTCTGTGCTGTTAGAAAAACACATAGCAGTAAACTTTAATATATAAAGTAAAAGAAATATTATATTTGCTCATCTTCTAACCAAATGCTAAATATTCATAGCATCTTTCAAGGGTTATATTAAAATGGTTCCTTGCAACATTCACATTTTGAAGGTATGTTGTAAGGACAGAGAGGCTCACCTCTCTTCCTGATACTATGCCCCTGCTCACTACCATCCTCCCCTTAATCCCTGTCAACTGCACAGGAAATTCACATGCTCTTACCTATTAAATGAAGCTAGAGAGAAGCGATGCAGCCCACCTTATCCACCTCACGAGACCATTCTGTACTCTATTTACCACACCTGTATCCTTCTCTGCTACCTACAGTATGAAATACATTGCCAAAGTGATTGGAACGTCTTTTAAAGTAAACTAACCTAATTTCACCAAGGCATAACAAATATGTATGTAATTTAACATAAATTTTGACTATCTTCCCATCTAAAATAGTAATTATAGTCAGAAATGTTCAATGCACTTAGGTCTTCTAGTTTAAAAAATCATTTTCAAAGTAAAATGACATAAACAGTATACAGAGTTAAAAAAGTGAAACTCTTTTGTATGTACACCTCAAACCACATGGTATTTCAGAAAGAAATAGTATATATCTCATCATGGAAATACTAGATTACTAATTAAGCCAACTTGTAGAAAGATATATGAAGTCATCTATTTTTCAGCTGTATTACCAGGCAGCTAAGTACCTCCTGATCCACTCGGGGAAGGACAGCTGATTCTCAGCCTTCTGTGAGCAAAACAGTTGAGACCACAGGGAGGTAAAAAGGCCACTCCAAAGCAGAGCCCATCTGAGCACTGAGCACTTCACTCTCTAAAAGAGATGCAAATCCAGCAGCCCGATGACAGCTCGGATCTTGAACAAGTACATTTAGGGCTCTCCCAGCACCATCTTCTGCTTGGCCTAGAGGAAGTTACCTGTAGAAGCTTCTAGACATGGAGTGATGGCAAACCTTGACAAAGCCATGTTTTCTTCAAACTACTATATCCTAGGTAAATCTGAGGACACGCAATGTCCATGTATATGCCTTAATTTTCTAATACATAGAATAGGAAGAAATTAATAGTAGAGATATAGAGACAAATAGATCCACCGACACAAAACAGTGCTGATATAATTCTTAAAATGTCTGTCAGCCTTTAAGTATCTAATTATTTTTAACTACATTTTAGGTACACTAATTCCTTCTGAGAAGGACTCCTTATTGCAGAGATGGTGTCTAAATTTATCAAAATTTTAGTTATTACTTGGAGTCTCATAGAGAGTTGATCCTGACTGTAGAAAACCTTATTAGCACATGGTTTCAGAAGCTGCAGCAAGCAGGAATTTCTAAGCATGAAGACATTATTAAAGAGGAAAACACCACAGCAATAAAGTAGAAAACATTTGTGGCAGAAAGACATTTAAGAATCCAAATTTGGAAAACCTCTGCAGTTTGCTGCTTTGCATTTGTCAGCAAAATCACAGCACACAAAAACACTTGCATCAAATTGTAAAGAACAGGTGTGTAATGTATCATTTCCTTGGTACACTCGGTCTTTTGAAACAATACATTCCTATACAATGGCATTTCCTATAGAAATGCCAAACCATTCCACATTCTTCTATTGTCATTTAACACAGCGCTGTATATGTACAGTGAAATTCAGTAGTGTTGTGCTGAGTGCAACTGTAAAAAGCACCAGCTGGCTGTATTAGAAATGGCAGTCTTCCAGGTCTCAAATGTCTTATTTATATACAATGGAATCCTGCCAGCTGTTTAATATTTAGGGCTAATAAATGTAATTGGCAGCACTTCTACAAAAGGACAAGTAACACAAATATATATAAAAATACTCCCCAACATAAAATCTGATTTGTTTTTAGACAAGACTAAACTAAGGATGGATGGAGATGCTGTTCTGAGCACATTTCACACAGTTTTCCTTCCCTCCACTTCATCTCTAATCCAAACAATATTTGCTATTTTTTTCCCCAAATGCAAAAATGAACAGTAAAAAAAATCAGTAGGCTCCTCTGAGCCTAGCATAGCTGGTGCTTCAAACAGCGCTTTCTATAGGCCAGGAATAAAGAAGAATTGGAAAGGACAGTGTGCTGAGGTAGGAAGACAGGACACAGTGCAAGTTGCCAGGAGTGCTTGTTATTCATGTCATGGAAAGTAGTGGATCACTCAAGAATATAGCCAGACCCTGGATCATAGTACCTGCCAATCCTGAAGTGATACGTATCTCCAAGAGTAATTCATCTACGTGTGTGGAGGAAAGCTTTACCTCTCACAAGCAGATGAACTCTGGCCCGAGCAAAAGGTGAGTACAACGCTTCTCAACTAACAAGCGTAATCGAGGTGGCTCTATGGGCATGCTCCAGATTTGTGTTCAGAAGTCCACTTCTGCAAGACCTTGGATCCCTTGAAACTTTCTCCAAATCGCTGACATGACCTAGATGGAGAACTAAGGTAGAAATAGGAAGGTTTCAAGTTGTGTGACACAGAATATTTCACAACTTCACCTGAGAAAACAATTTAACTTAAAAATCAACTTATATGGTCGGATGGAGCCCATAGTCAATTCCATAAAAAGACTGTCCAGTGTCATTAACACCAGGTAGAAGTGTGTGTCGTTTATTTTTTTAAGCTTAGTTCAAATGGCAATGCTCTTTTGCGATATTTCTCAAACAGAATTCCACACACTCACACGACCACGTTCCCACCATCAATGTCTTCTCTTAATAAGACCTGTAAGAGACATTCTCTGTATTCATCATTTCACACTTAAATGTGTATTCTTATAAAGTAACATAAACCGCAAAGCTTACTACCATGACTGCCAGCATAAAAACCTCGCTAATGACAGTTATTATCCACATTCTCTTCAGCTTCCTATGAAAGGACTCATCTATGCACACCAGTATTGAGGTGTACTCATTGCTTTTATATAGACCTTTACTCGGTAATCAAACTTAATCTTCTCTCTCTGAAACACCTACTCCACATGACAGAGACCACAACCTCTGCCTTCTCCCTTACCTTAGTTTTACTTCCAGCTTTTCCTTCCAATGTCTTTATCCAGGCACTAAGAAATGCACTTACTCAGACATTCTCACTCATGCACTTACTCTGGCATTCTCACTCATACAGAATGGCTTTGGATCAGGCACACAACTGGGCTAACAGGCTCTGCTGCCCTCATTCTCACAGCAACTTATACACCAGTAGTTCAACCTTTGACAACAAGGTAAAAAAAGTCCATCAGTAGCTCTGCTCTTAACCAAGTCAGTGAAGTACTAAACTCAATGATCCTCCTACAGTCAATAAAAAGTCAATAATTAAAAAAATAAAAAATTCTTTCTAAGGCTGTCTTTTACTTCCTGTAGAAGACAAAACACACATAAATAAAATAATATCCAAAATTGTGTCTCTGTCAACAAACCTCCAATTCACCTTTCATTTTATGGGATAAGCAAGAAGCTTATCTACCTGAATAGCATTTCCTCTAACTCCTTGCTTGGGAAGCAGTGCCAAAAACATGGCAATAAGCAATAATGGTAAAACTTATTACTTTTTAAATATAGTAATCACATGGTCTTGAAAATCAAGCACACTTTGAAAGAAGATACAGCCATTAAGCTTACAAGGCTAAATAAGTAAAAAAAAAAAAAAAAAAAACTTTAAAAAGGTTATTATTCTTTTGTCAACTGATGGGTCAGAAGGGTAATGATAATTATTATATTTTTACTGTAATTCTATAGAAATTAATTCTCTCACCATGCAATTAGGCAAAGTCACTTCCACGTGCATATTTCCATAGTTATTTTAATTGAAAAATATGTTTAATACAGAAACTCATAGCTTGACATTTCATATTTTCCAAAGATGAATTCATTTCAGTTCAACAAGAAGAAACTAATTAGACTGGGAATTCTGGAGATAGTCCAGATATCTTCTCAACCTCTGGCTACGTTGCTCTTAATTTCTCATGGCTCTGAAACATTATTAGCAATTACTTTTTATATGACAGGTTAGGGATGAAAGAGGAACTTGCCTAGTTTAATAAGAGATAAATAAACTGAAGTACCTCAACCAGGATTTTAGCCAAAGACTCCCGAAGAGCTAGGGCATTTATTGCTACTCACAGTTCTATACTACAGCAGTAAGATGGGGGAGTAGAGGAGGCGTCCTTTTTTTTTTTTTTTTTAATTCTTGTTTCATTTTTTGATAAACAAAAGTTTTAACCACAGTCTTATAGCCACTAGGTAGTTTTCAGGTTCATTCTTAGGTGAACTGCAAGCAAAACGGTTCATTTGATAAAATAGCTCAAAAATGCAGAAAAACTTTAAAAGTCACAGTTGTTCACACTGGGTTATCTACATCTTGCACGGCATCTGTTGCAGACCTGGGTCACAGGTTATTTCCAGTTGCAAGCCCAGTTAGTAGTAAAGTGTCTCCTGGGAACTGAATACTGGCAACCCAAAAAGTACTGCTCTATTTTAGAGAAGTCTCACAAAGGAACTTAAACTCAAATCCCACCACATAGGTATATTTAAATAGTATGTGGGATGCAAACAGACATCAGCAACAACACAGAAACATTTAACCTATAATCTTACTAATAGATTCCCCAAGTTAGACCTTAGTTCATATAAAATTGCAACTAATACTAGGCTTATAATTAATTTTCTGGTTTACTGTGGTATAGTACGGTACTTCAAGTGCTACACGACATTAATTAGCACCATTACTGCCAATACATTACTGAAGAGATGAAATACAGTACACCAAATTACACTATATCTAAACAGTTCTCATTAGCTGCAATTTTAAAAATACTTCTGTAATTTACTTTTATTTACTGAAGCTTTATTTCTTGCCATAGAAAGGTTGGACATAATCACACTCACCATTACAGTACTTTAGTTTTTGCATTCCTACATTCAAATTAACCTACTTCAACATCCCATGGTAAAAAACAAACAAAGTTAAATTTACACTGATTTCAATAAAACTCGGGTTACATATTGTAACAAGCTCAAAAATGAAAACTATTACACCCAAAGGATTTTTCCTCCCCAAGCCACTGTACTAAACATGGATAAAAGGTTGTTGGGTACATTTGACCCTGCTATCTGTGTTTTTGCTTATAAAAACAAAACAAAAGAAAAAGAACAACAATAAAAATCAGGCAGAGTTTTCACTCATTTGTTTACTTTAAGGAATTATGTCTCCAGAGGTTAAAGTTTAGGCAGAAGCAGGATACAACGGGACCCTCTATTTACCTACAAGGAGGCCCACAGCAGGTAGCCATATGGTCTTCCATACCATCTGAACAGCGACCTCAACACTAAGAGACTTTCTCTCATTCCCTTGGACTTTTCCTGTTCCAAGGTCAGGGACCAAGTTACTGTCTCAAATTATTTACGTTTCTGATAGAGAAAACTCAATCCTAGGATTCTGAGATAAATATCATCACACACTTTCTCTCTAAAGTCACATAAACTTTAGTCACTTCTCCTTGAACATTTTTTGAGAATTAAATTCACAACCCAAACATTTCTAACAGGGTACTCAAGCTGTCAAGAATCCTTGCCACTTCTGGAATTCAAAACCTCTTGTACAAGCTAGATGAGACCCAGTGAGAAAACTGGCATATCAAGAAAAAATTTGAATGTGCTGCAAACCGCAAGAAAGTGTTTACTTCTGATTTATAACTTACAGAAAAATAACTAATGATACAAATTTGCTGATACTGCAATGAAGTTCAGAAGTGCATTTTACAGTTGTTTCATATTGAGATGTTCCACAGCCAACATCCTAACTGGCAGTGTTTTGACATGAGATCTATAGCCTGGATCCCATATGCAACTTACAGCTTACAACATCAGAAAATGAGAGCAAGCATATAGAAAGGTAACAGTCAAAACATGCAAAACTCCCATTTCTGAAAGTGTAACGAAAAAAATCATTACTGAGGAACCTCTGTTGTGCAATATGCAAAAATCAAAGGAGTAAGGCAAAATATAAGTGATAAATATATTATCTTGAGTAGCACCAAACTCCAAATTTCATAATTCAAGATTTCAAGTGGTAACATTAATATTTTTGTCACAAAAACAGTAATTCCCCCAACACAAAAGCCTAAAAATACAAATTAGTTTGTCTCTACTTCATTTTGTCAGGAATAAAAAATGAAATTCATATGAAAAAAAAAATCAGGAATTAAAAAGATACTAACATATATATGAATTCATGAAAGCACTTGATGAGCCACATTAAATTCACACTTTATGTCCAGCAGTTTTATAATGTATGCATAGAGCCTTTTGGAATAGTCTAGTATACTAATTTTAAAAGCGATCTTATCTACAACTTACTGAAAAACTGTGGCTACTTTACTGCATCTATTTCTCTCTACAAGCAAGTAAGAGTACTTCTAACAGGAAAATCATTAAGTTACTACTATTGATAAAAAAAGAGCATTTATTTACTTGAAGTGAATTTTTTAAAAAAATAGTAAAAATACTGGGGAAAAAAAGCATCACCTGAACAGAATCTGTCTACATTTAATTTTAATACTTCATTATACTCATAAATTTTGGAAAGAAAAATGTTAAAATACTTACAGGACAGTCTTAGAAGATTCCTAAATATAATTATGTGCATAGAGAGCCTCAGTAGTTGAAAATAGTAAGAAAATTTTTGAGTTGTTTTAATAAGAGGCCATCAGCTTTCACTGTGATATAGTATATATCCTACATTTAAATGCTAACTCCAATTCAGATTCCATACGAAGAAACAAGATATACCTATTTTATATCACAATTTCTCTTTTATTAAAACTCTTTTGAACTTTCAGTTTCAGAATTCAGTTTATCATGAAAAATGCTAGACTGTCAGGAAAAGAAAAATGCCTTTTGTTCTGAAAAACATTGACAAGATGGTAAAAGCACAAGTTAGTTAAGATTTCTATTATACTGAACATATGCTCACTCTTGAATTTAACTTTGAAACGATAATTTGGTTCCTAAGAGTCACTTTGGCTGACTCTCTTCCCACTAATGTACAGACAGTACTTTAAACAAAACAAAAAACAAAACAAGCAAACAAAAAAACCACCCTCTTTGTCAGCCTTTTGCTGCTCTTATTTAGGGGCTATGTATTAGATTCGCTGTTCTATGAATTATTTGCTTTACTTCTGAAAGGTACAGGGGATACAGACACGAAAAGCAAGTAAAACAGTTTTCTAAATAGATATTTGACAAGATTTATATAATCTTAACAAAATAACAGAAACACCAACACGTCATGTAGGTGAGTAATCACATAGGCAGTGTGATAGTGTGAGCTTCTCACATGTTGAGAGCTGTTCACCCAAATGGTATTTATGAGTGATCCCAGTTTGTTCTAGCAATTCCCTTGTGAAAGAAAGAAATCTAAATGTACAAGGAAAATCCCTGTGAATTGTTTATACTATTCTGTCTCAAAGGACAAGCATATTTTTCCAAGGAGAAAGAAAAAACATACGGGAAATGTATGGAAAAACTAAAGAATTATCTAAAGCCTGTGTGTCTGCATGTGTGGGAAAGGAAGAAGCGAGGACAAAGGGATGCCAAGCTTACAAGTCTAAGCAACAGAAAGAGAAAAGGACACTAAGTGACAAGAAATGAAGGAAGAAGAATGCTGCTGTGGTTAGAAAAGAAAGAAGAACAAATGATGAGATAAAAATCCACATACAAAAGCAGGTCTGGTTCAGAAACATTTATGGACAAAGGAGAAATGGAAAGAAAGCTCTGACTCAATGGAATGACAGACTTGGAGGCAAGCAGGGAAGAAAGCCGTCCGTGTGACCATGCAGGCGGTAGGAAACCTTCAGGAGAGCACCAGTCATTTGGGTGGAAGCAGACACACCAGCATCTGCATGAGTAAATAGAAATAGCGAGACTCAGGAAGAGATAGGGTAGAACGAATCGAAAGAGCTTTCCAAAAGACAGGCTATTACTAATTAATGCAGAAGGCTGCAAAGGTGACCGAGGAGAGAGGTGACGCGCTCCTCCTTGGAACCAGACTGCAGGCTGACTACAGCCATGTGGACACCCTCCCATGTAGAGTGGGGGAGTGGAATTAGACAGGAATGACAACCTTGCGATTTTCACCAATTTTCCAATATTACTTTTTTCCCAAAAAAAAGTTATCTAACACAAGTGTTTAAGGCACAACTGAAAATTCCCTTCTACCTATTGCCAAGGTCCTATCCTTCAAAACCACTCACTGCCTGAACACAGCAAGGGGAAGCTGAAAGGAGACCACCACAAACATGCTCTACCAAAATAACTATCTAACGCCTTTTTCTGAGAACAATGTAGGAATGTGGCTGTGACCGTTAACCACCACAGGGAGAAACGGCTAAATTTGCACAATAAATGTGGTCAAGGCTCTCCGACAACTCAAGTGCTGATCCTTGCTTTGCCCTGATCCTCCTTTCTCTTTTTCTCACTGCACTATCATTAAAATGGCAATGCATTGAGGAGGGATATTATCTGCCTGAATGTTGCAGTGGCAAAAGCAGAACAAAAGCAAAACAAACTCTCCAAAAGTAGCTACTATCATCAAGATAAAAACACAGATATGGAGAATTAAGAGGATATCAGGTTAGCTTAAATAGCCAGAGACCCTTGACCTTACTCTGTCATCAGTTTTTTCTCATGTCTGTTCACATTTGGTCCACAAATCGATCTTTTAAAATATTACTAGAATATTCCTGCATACAAATTCAACCCTCACCACTCCCCGAAAAAAAAATCCAAGAAATTCAGTCAAACTTGTTTGCAACTTGAATGCCACTATCTGGCTGCCCTTTTCTGACTGGAAAGAAATAACATTGACAACGAAAGCATCCTTGATCTCTACTCTATTTGGCACAACTAGTAAGAATTTGTGGCTGGAGCATGAGTGGAAAGTTTAACAGTGTTTTAAAGCTTCCCTGTTCAAGGTCACTCAAACTGGGATCAAAGCCTTGGCTATTTTCTCCTGCAAAATATGGCTCATAATATTACAGGCTACTGTCAAGCTTCAAATAGCTTTTTATGTTGCTTACAGCAAGCAATTCTGGGCAGTGCGCGCTCCTGGTCGCAAAGGGTATGACCAATTCCCTGCCTAGTTTTAGCAGCCTGGGCTTCTGGACTCTCTCTGGACATTTGGCACAACCTCACCCGTGGCTGTTTGACTCCATCTGACCTTTTTAAGTATTAACTTAGAGTAAGGACTGGGACTTGGATGTTTTGGAATATTACACTTGGGGCGGGGGAAAGAAAAAGAAAAGAAAAAAAAAAAAAAGACGTGAAAGCACCAAGAAAGTCCCACAGCACATGCCATATTCTACGTCCCTCGCAGACTAGGTGGGATTACCGTGCAGAAATGAGATATAAGGGTGGTCAACTTCTGCAGTTTGCGCAAACTGACCTCAGGGCTTGACACTTGTTACACAAACACCCAGTCATAAAACTAATGAACGGCATCCGCACTCTAGTTTTGAAACACTAGTTGCACGAATGGCGAATGATGACTCTTTTAATGATTTATGAAGCACTTAATCACCAATGGCAAAAATGTTTCAGCAGAAGTCAGTGCACCTCTGAGGAGAACTAGTAACAGCAGAATATTAAAACTGTTTCAGTTTGTGAGCACGCTACATCATGTGCCTTTTTTTTTTCAATTTAGTAGGTCATTAAGCTGGTAAGGAGTGCACCTCATCTGTTCAGAGATTAGCTACAGAAGCCTCCTCAAAACAGGGTCATTATAAGTTCTACTTGGCAAAATCAGGTTTCCCTGCTTCCTTGCTTCCCACACACACCATCAGCTCACCACACCCCAAACACAAGCAGGCCACACACACACACTCAGATCCACCTTGTCGCTTCATCTCCTCCCACATTGATATCACTTTTACACAGAGCTAATAAAGGATTCAGCACTGCTGGTTTCCTGCATAGTTTACTGGGTGACCTCACTGATTCTCAGAAAAGCATCCCGGGTCTGGCACAACCTATCTGACCATACAAGCAAAGCTGGGGGATTCAGTACCAGCAGGCACCATCCTGACTTCAGCAACACTGTACCAGCTTGAATGTGATATAAAATTAAATTGGCAACTCGCTAACTGCATTTTATAACATCCATATGCATCCAGGTCATAAAGTAGCTCCTTCAAATAATGAACTGTGATCTGTGTAAGTAAGGAAGAGAAGCAACAGTCTGTACAGGGTACTTTTGCAAGGTCTTTTGCTCTTACATAAAAGCCCTTTCCCAGACACCTTCTCTGATCCCTCAGCCTAATTCCCAACATTTTCCATTCCAGAAGTCTATACCCTGGGATCTCTGTGCACTCTTACAGCTCCCACCACCTTGTTTAGCTGGGAGAGTATTTTCACTGCGTAACAGGAATACAACGTCTGTTAACTCCTTCTGGCCAACCCTTAGTAGATGCTTATTTAAATAGTGCTGTTCAGTCATGACAACAATTCTGGGATGACTGTACATGCATGATCCACCTCGAGAAGAGCAACATGAGATCGCACTTAACAACTTCTCGTTCACGGCTCTAGGGAACAGTACAAGTAAGCCTGTCCAGCTGTTCTGCTAATTAAGAGCAATTTGGTCCTTAACAGATTTCCCTAGTCATCAGCATATGCGAGTAACAGAGAGATGCGGAAAAGGGTCTTTAAAAAATATAGGGTCAAATATCCTTTGCAAATACCAAGAGATACTTCCTGGCTAACAACAGGGATGAAGACCAAAACACTTTAGAGTATGGCAAACTCAAGGCATCAACAGCATACACAGCTACCTCCTTTGACAAGGAAAGTAAAGTGACAAAGATCTAAAAAAAAATCTTGAACAATGAGCACAGGCTGCTAACCATTCTGGGATGTTGTAGCTGAAGTCAGTGTTTGTGAAAACATTTTCTCATAAGGCTTCTTCTCTTTAAACTGGAAAAAGAGAAAGATAACCATGTTAGTGTGATACAGGTCCCCTCAGCAAAACAGAAGAGTGAAAAGCTGACAAGGAGTAAGAATTTTTTAATGATGTTCATGTCAGAAGACCACATGCTACAGCTTGCCCCCTTATTAGGACCTTCCTCCTAAAAAGTCTGGCAAATTGTCTCACAGTACATGAAAGAGTAAAGGTGACACTCGAGAGGCCTCAGTCCGTTGGAAATGGGAACTCCCATCTGGTAAGCAAATCATTTCAAATATCAAAAGGAGACAGGTATTTTCCCTCACAGTGAAGAACCACCTCATCACATCCCATCACATCTGACATGTATCTGCTAAGGGCCATGGCACAGCTGCGTCAAAATGACCCTTCACATCAAACCTCGGAAGAGGACAGCCCCCATGCTTTACAGCTATATGAATAATGTTCTTGCTGAGTTATTGCAATACTGAAAATACATAATAGCAGAAAAGGATTTTGAATTACCTACTTCACAGGTAATTACCTATCTCTGCCAACGTTGGGGCTGGCAGAAAATAAGAGTTCAAAAGCAGAAGCTAAAACTGCTGGTAGGAAAGCAACCTATGTCAATTTTTCAGGCTGTCTTGTCATTATAAAAAAGGAAGTTTTATTATCCCAGATGACCAGTGAACTATTTTGAGGTCACTTTCCCTTTACTGCAGATCTTCTGGAAGACTGGCAGATCATGACAGGACTTAAAGTATTTTTTTCCCATTTAAAAAGGTATGGTTCTTTTTTTCTTTTTTTTTTGGTACTTCAAGCAAAATTTCTTTTGGCACACACCAACTGATTCTGTGCTTTGCTTCTTTTAACAGGAAGACTCTAGCAATTTTCTAAAATGAACAATGTAATTACTCAGACACGAAACTATGCTTGTTAAACATTCATTTCTAAATTGTCAAAACAATTTTATACTCCGTGTTTATGAACTTAAATATCTGCTAGTACAAAAACAATCTGTCTTGCAGAAATGACCCAAGACCTGTGTTATTATTTTTGTTTTATAAAATGCAGTGCTATTTTAAAATTCAAGTGTAAACTAGAAATAAAATGATTTACACTAAGTGGTAAAGAAAAACTGAGATTTACACAATAAAGAGTACAAGCACAAGCCTGTTCAGCTTGAAGAAGGCTGAGAGGGGATCTAATCAGTGTCTATAAGTGCCTCAAGGGAGACAGTGAGGAGGATGGAGCTGGCCTCTTTTCAGTGGTGGCCACTGACAGAACTAGAGGAAATGGCCACAAACTGAAACACCAAAAATTCCACAGGAACTTAAGGAAAAATTTCCTGACAGTGAGGGTGACAGAGCCCTGGAACAGGCTGCCCAGAGAGGTTGTGGAGTCTCCTTCTCTGGAGATCTTCCAAACCCGCCTGGATGCCACCCTGTGCCACGTGCTCTAGGTGGCCCTGCGTGTGCAGGGGGGTTGGACTGGATGACCTCTAGAGCTCCCTTCCAACCTTAGGCATTCTGTGATTCTATGAAGTAAGTAGTCTGGCTGTGGAAGGTTAGAGAAGATCTGCTGAAGTTCTCGCTAGTGAGATAATGACACTTTTCTTTGTAGGAAGTGGATTCCGGGAAGGAACACTTTTATAGCTGTGCTTATAACACTTAAAAATAATAGCACTGACAGGAACAATCTCATTGTGCAAGGCCCAATCTGTGATCAGAAAAGATTTCTGAATAGCAGAAGGGAGAGCACTGATTTCAGAAAAGAAGGCCTTTATCCTTTTTTTATACTGAATTATTACAGCAAGAAGAAAACGATATTTATAACAAGAGTTAAGGTTGTACTGTTCTAAATGACCTGAAATTGGTTTATTTTAACTACAAACCAGAAAACTCAAATAACCAAGTACTGAATTGAGTGAAGTCGAAACAAAGTATCAAAAGAACATTTTATGCAAAACATTGTTAGCATTCTTTAAAAAAGAGAATGCATTACAAAAACATCTGATAGGTTTTGTTTTTCACTTGACAAGAGAATAAAACACCTAACTTCTTTCCGATGAATTCAAAGTGATAGGAATCCTTTTATTTTCTTTAGTTAAGGTCGCAAAACAAAACCCTTTGTTATTTAGCATAATATTAAATACTTTTATGAGAAATATAGATACTGTAATATTAAACTTATATCATCTTGAATTAGTCTGTACATCTTTCTTGGCTTTACCTTTGCCAGAAAGTCTAAAGCAAATACACAGAATATTGCTCTTTTTCTGTGGAAAAAAACCCCACATCATTCAGCACTCATACAAAAAATGAGAAATGTATTGAATAGCCTGGAAATGAGAAATTTGTAAGCCGACTATATCATAAACATAATGCAAGAAATAAAATCTCTGCACAAAACCTTTGGATCAGACCATTCTTTCACTGTATTTATTTTACCAATATAGAAGAGCTGTTTTTTTTAACAGTATTTTTTTTTTTTTTTTTTGNTGAGCTGTTTTTTTTAACAGCATTTTTTTTTTTTTTGGCATTCTGGCTGTTTTATCTGTGCTTTGTTTTCCCTTGGTTGCTCTTTTTAATGAGGGGATAGTGGGGTAAGCCCAAGGCAGCAGCCCTCAAGTGATATGAAACATTTGCCTGCTCCCTCCGACAGCAAAGCCCCTTTAAGTACACTTTGTGTAAACAGACCTCTAACAGACGCGCAATTATCAGTAATTTGAATCAAGTGACCAAGGCAAAGATCAACCTGAGTAAAAGCAAGCGTGACAACTAATTAATATGTCAAAATAATAGCACTCTCCCTTCCAAAAGGGTTAATGAAGCTGACTGTGGACACACGTGTGTCTTTTGTGGTACCGGGCTTGATCGTGCGGTGTGGGGCAGTTGAGGCGGGTTACAATGCACCTCACTTGCAGCCCCACGAGCTTGGGCAGCACTCGGCTGCCTGCGCGCACCAGGCTCCGCTCCTCTCCGCAAGCCCCTGAGCTGCAAGCGGCGGCTGCCAGGGACCTCCTGGTGTCCAACGATGGCGAGCTGCACATGGTGCACGGGGGATGCACCCGGACTGAGAACACAGCTCCATTTATGGTCCTATTAACACCATCCACCACAAATAAATACCTTGCCATCCTCAGTGTCTGGGTGGTTGTGGGCAGGTCTACCGAGATGCTAATAGCCTCCAAGCCAGCAATTACTACAGAAAGTCCTCAGGCTGACACCTTGGGACACTAACAATAAAGTAGGTTTTCCTCAATGCAAAGAAAACAGTTCCATTTTATTCTCTCTAAAGAAGTCCTTTTTTACACTAGTGTGAGGAAAGCTCAGGTGTGTGAATTTACAGATAAGGAGGTTCCCCCACAGCCTGGCTGAAGAGCAGGACAAAGGAGCAGGAGACTGAGTGGAGCCATGAGTTAAGGGGGACAAAAGAACATCTGCCAAGAGTTGAGGGCCTTTACAAATAGGGGAAATAGGGCAGTTCCCCCATATTCTTCAGCAAGGGGGACAAAGGAGTCAGGCGACCTTAGGTATGAACCTAAGGGGAGGGAGGCAGGAGTTTGGTGTAGGCGGGCCGGGAAGGCCGGGAAGGCTGTAACTCCTGAGTACCGTGGCCAATGGGGAAAAGGAGAGGGCGTCTCTCCTCGGGAAATAGGATAAAAGGGGGTATTCGAGCCCCAGCAATTCGAGAGATCCCACAGGGATATGCCTGGTGGACTCTNCCCCAGCAATTCGAGAGATCCCATAGGGATATGCCTGGTGGACTCTGCCTTTATTCGAATAAAGTTTTAGTTCTCCTCTGTCTCCTTTTTGGACATTTCACTTCTGGACAGCGAGAATTTTCCGCACACTAGGCTTCCATCTTATTTTTTGGGAAATGAGTACCTTGTAAAATATTCTCTAGAAAATCTGAATTAGATAACTATATGCCCAAATATTTGACCACACCAAAACAAGTCATGTGAGATACCGTATATGGAAGCAATTTGAGAACAGTGATTTCATAGGTAAGTCATTGTCTTGTATCTACGATGACATAAAAATCCTATAGTCTTAGTATCATTTATTTGAAGGATAAATTATTTACTTGTTTTACATATTTACTTAAGCTACTGTCAAATTTTGCAATACCTTCAAGAATTAAACATCAAATTAGGATTGATCCAAATAAACACTTCAGAAAAGGCAAACCAAAGCCAACACTGTCTACTCCTAGTCAGCATGACAGCACTCACTTCTCACATACAGAAACACCATTAATTCTGATTAATGGCATTGGTTCATTTTCAGCAGTTGCCTCTGTTTCCATTGATGTCTGGCACTTATGTTGTTATACTATGAAATGAAACCTGCCAGGCTTCCCCCTACAAATCCATTACTCAGCAGAGAAATCATTCCTCATATTGTTTTCATACCTTAATTGCCAGAAGTATCAATTGCCCTTATTAATCATGAACTAAGAAATCTACATTTGTATGATTTTGTCCTACACCAATACAAGACCCAACTTTCAGTGCAGCAGCAGAGCATTCTAGGAACATATGCATCAAGTGTTACTCAATTGAGGAACACACGGACATAGCAGCATGATCTAGGAATCGAAACTCAAATATTTCCTCTAACTACGTGGGATGAAAAACAGCAGAATCCAACCGTTATAAAATCAAAGTAATTGAAATAGAACAAATCTGAACTTCTCAAACCCCAGTTTTTGAAAACTAACAGCAACTTTGGCAGTTTAATGAACAATTTCTGTATATATAGTACTGAACAGCAGACTAGAAAGGTTGGGAGCAACATCTGCTCCAAAAGGGACATGCATTTTCCTCAAGCATGTCTCTAAAGAACATGTTTTTAGCCTTTTTTACAAGGTATTTGCATACCATCCAAATGTAGCAGAAAGGTTAAGGTATCTGGAGAGATGTGACATTTTACTAACACAATATACTCCACAGAACTCCTGATATGCATCCTACATGAAGCACATCAGGCACTGGGAGATTAAGAAACTGCCTACCAAAAGTGATTTCACACATCTTTCAGCTCAAGTCAGATCTGCATGCAAATGCGACACCTTTGGAATCGCACAGATACGTAACACACTCTGCAGCACTTTCCGTTCATAAACCAGCAGATAAGACTCAGGCATTCACACATTGCTTCATCTGCAAAAGGCAGAAATAAAAGTGTTTACTTTTACAGAAAAAGCAACAGGACTTACATAATCATGCCCTCCCATGTTATCCTCCCTTCACCAATCCACACTGCACCACTTAACTATTGAGACAGTTTTTGCCTATCAGTCAACTTCTACTCAGTTTTAGAGGACCGAGGCAGGATTCACAGGATTTCTACAGCCCTTGTGAAATTCCGTGGGCAGGTAAAGGGGACAAATACAACCCTTGTTTCTAAGACAGATGTTTCAGAGTGATCCAACAGCTGTCTGGCCTGCCATCTAGGTAGTGTGCAACTGTGCACACGCACACACACGCTGAGGCTAAGCTCAACACAAGAGAGAAGCCTCTTGCTCACACTGCAGCTCACTGAAGGAAGGTGACAACTTGTTCATGTTAGTGTACGCAGGAATTGACTCAAAATTCTGCAGGAGGAATAGGGATGGAGAATGACAGCAAGAGCACCACTATGAAAGAGAAAAGCCATGGGAGCTTGGGGCGTTACCATACCCATCTGGACAAAATCAAAACAATTTATGCTACAAGACAAGCAATAAGTTACTAAATTTAATTGTCCTGGTATAGTTCAGTAGCATTGACAAAATAGTCTGAATTTCATTAAATTTTAAGACACTGCATATAAGAAAGTGACGTATAGGAAAGTCACAGCTGAGTGAACAGGAGCAAACATTAGTATCTTTCAGCATGGAGGAAAGTATTCCAGGAAGTAAAAAGGTGCTTAAACTTTGTGATTATAAATAGCTTTAGCAGTATTTAATAATTATTCCTTACATTTTGAAAAAAGAATTTCATCTAGTGCTCCATGCGTATTTTTTTAAATGACTGCACTAGCAGCTAACGTTTTGGCCTGCAAGTTGTCCTAGGAAGCTGAGACATTTTCTGACACATGTCAAAACTTGAGACAATATAGCAAAGAAATGGCAGGATGATTCCAGAGCTGTGAACTCTTTACTAAAAAGCCTCTAACATCTTCCATTGAACGCATCCCCGCCAGAGCCTCAAAAAGCAAAGAATGCAGAAAATAAACATAATTTCCTCTCACTCTTCACAGAGCAACTGAAATGTCAATCAGCTGTATACTCTTCGAGAGATGGAAATTTCACTCTGCTCCACTGTGCTTCTGCATTACGATCCAGCCTAATTAGGTGATCACACATTTTTTCTCCCACAGGACTTTTGTGTTCCAGGAGAGTGGGAAGTCATTCTGAAGAGTAAGATCTGGTCTGGAATTCAGATTCTCTTGGAGATAGTGAGCTCATAAGGTAAGCAAAAGGATGGTCCCACGTTTTGGCCGCAGGTCAAGATGCCCTTGGGTATGACACAGAGAATATCAAGTATCTACTTAGATACTTAACATTTAGATGGGAGGCAGAGAGATCCAGGTAGAGGGCAGGCAGCTAGGATGTCTATTTAGCACAGAAGCCAGGCTGCAGAGTTGGTTAACACCTCCCTAGGGTAATATTTTATTATTATATATAAATCCCCACTTTGTGAGCTGGAAGCAGGAGCTCACACACCATGGGGAGAGGCAGAATCCAGGATCAAGGCAATCAGCAGGACTCGGTCTATCAGCTGCCAAGGCGTCTTTCCTCAGGCATTCATTTGGCACATTCCTTGGTAGCCTCAGGACTGTGGTGAGTTTGGCTCTCAGTACTTTTGGCAGCTCAAACCTTCCCCTCTATAAAATGATCCATGCTAGCTAGACAGCGCATTCTGCCTCACTGAATGCACAAGTGCAAAGATGCTTGTATACTGAGTATGAATATCGGGTCTGTACTTTTCTGTCCCCCTAGATCTCCTCTCCCTTTTTATTAAGTTTCTGAACTGAGAAGTAAAGGATTCTGTGAACATACATTTATTAACAATGTTTTCTTTCCTCAGTCACCTCCCATACTGTCTAGTGGTCTTTGGATCTGTTGTTGCTCAATAAAATTAAAGAACTAGCAAGCAAAATAAAAAAAATAAATTAAAAAAATCAGCATTTTTAGGTTGGGGGAGACTAGCCCTGTGTGAGTCTGAGAAAAACATATGATCACATAAACATATCGTCACTACAATACTTCTCCTAGGACAGAGATTTTGTTTAGTTATGCAAGGCCAAATATTTCTTTCTAGCATATCCCTATCCTACAAACAGAGGGCAGAGGCGTTCTACAGCCGGCATTGTCTGCAGAGGCTGAAGTTCCTGGGGAAATTATAGGGTACCGATCACCAGAGAAGTTACGAGAAAAATCACTGATTACATAGAGAACAGCCTGGAAATGCTTCTCTTGCAGATTACACTGAGTTTAAGATTCAATCTACTACACAAAGTGAGTATTACCAAGAAAATCCTTTCAAAGGAAGCAAGTGCAGCAGCAGCTAGCAAGCAGGAAAAGCTAAATCCTTACTGTAAAAGTCTCACCTGAAGTATCTATGTGGGAAAAATTTTAATTCCCCAACACATCGGCTCTTCTTTCACAATCATAATTCACATCTTGTTCTGAAGAACCTTGTTCACAGCGGGGTTTGTTTCAGAGAACTTTACTCCACAAAGGTGTAATTTGGAGGTACAACTGCAAGAAGCCACCTAACAGAGAAGAGCCTGGCCAGGTTCATAGTTAATCTATTGAGTCAGTGGCCTGAACAATGTGTTGTACCCTCCACTTGTTTATTCAATTTATTATGAGCAACTAAAAAACTACTAAAATGAGTTGCCCTGGCCATTCTTATTGAACGGTGGTGCTTCCCTTCTTCGTTTAGTGTTCTCATCTAAAAGGCAAGACTCTCATTCATTCATCCCAAAAGCCGTGAAAAGTGAACCGCCAAGAGGAGACACCGATCTCCCACAGCAGAAGAAACCAACAGCGCCAAGACTCCACAAGCACAAAACGCATCAATTGGTACAGAATCGCCTTGTTGCAAGTTTTACCTTTCCCCTGAACAACATCTTGCAGCTGTAGCCAAATGTTTACGCAAAACATACGTGCAACCTATATAAGTCAAGTAACACACTTTTCTGGGGAACATAAACATTTTCCTTTTCTGACCTGTTTGTTCAAAATTCTCTCAATATTCCCTTGAGTTTCTTTGCCTAGAATACTTGAAGGCACAGACTGCAGAACTGCTTTGTGTTTGCCATGCTAGCTGTACATTCCTAGCTGTACTTTGATCATGGCATGATGAGTAGTCATTTGCTACCTTGAGCGTGTCAGCCTAATAAAATGCACAAACTGTTCCTAGTCTCAGAGATTTAAAAACAAAAATTCCACAGTTGCCAGAGTTATCTGTTTCTTATCAAGATCCATGTTTGGCACCACATGCATTTGATTCATTCATCATTGTCAGTGCACCCACACACTAATTATTTCAAATTGTTTCCTCAGGCAGAGGTCTAGGACAAATGCAAACAAGCCAAAAATAGCAGTTATGAATAATTATGCATAATTTACCTCAAGGCCTGGGCCAGTCTATCATTAAAACTTTTTCTTGCCACTTGTGATCCAGGCTAATTGTTGACTTTAAATTAGTTCAAGACTATTTTTTAAAAGAAATACTGTGCCAACCTTTACCTTTTCCCTTAGTAGATCTCTGACGTTTTAAACATTTCTGATGAAATTCCATTAAGGTTTCTCCTTCTCTTTTCTCTTTTTAAAATGTCTTGCATCAGCAATTTCGCTATCAGGATAAACTTCAGAGACATGGTCAGCAAATGTCACCTAACTGTGGGAGTCCCACCCCTCCGCAGCTGAGGAACAAGGTTCTTCACAAGCCACAAATCCTCTTCTATGACCTCAAAATGAAGCCCAGTACTCCAAAACTAAAGCTGTTTCAATTTCCCTAGCACTTCTCCATTTTTAACTCCTTACTGAGGAAAGCAAGTGAACTATCCTAACACTGATGTTTCAAACGCAAAATGAATCGATAAAGCACAATCATACACCTTGTCCTGGAAATTCAAAAGAATATGTGTAACTTTATTTATGAGTTTCAATAGGATCTACAGAAATGACTGATGCAGAGCTATCTTTCATTCTTTGTATTGAATGTGCATCCTGCAATGGTATGCTGGTTTAATGTTCAATATTACCCATTTAAAATAAAAACAGCTCAAAGAACCTCCCACACCCAAGGCTTTCTACAACAGGAAGGGACAGACATTATACCGAAGCTGAAAAGTGCGTACGTCACTGATAACTCCCAAACACTACCCAAGTAGGGAACACAGTACAGAAGCTTCACTTTTAGAGATGTCTAAAAATATGAAGCAGTAGCTAAGAGCCACCACTGCAAAAATTTTAAGTATTGCTTACTCAGGAAAAAATATTTATGAATTCCTCCATTCAGGTATGACCACACAAACATCCGCCTCTAAGGAAAATAAATACTCCAACATTCAGCAAACAGGGTAAGACAGGCCCCAGTCCCACTAAATTTTAAAGTCCTCTTAACTCAGCATATGCTTATGGACCGCCCTGACTTAGAGACAGCAAAAAATACCAAAGCACAGACAAATAAGAAGAGCTTTAATGTAGTAATAACATTAAAAATACTATTAAAAGCAAACACTTATAGAAAATGCATCTTCAATCTGTCCTCTGGATAACTACTTATAACTTCAATTACAAATTACTTTATTGAAATTAGGGTTTTTTTTCCCACTAAGATGTTAATGGATGATGTCCATATGGTCTGAGTAACTCTTCAAACTAACACAAATCACCTGATACTGATAGCAGAAAATGTTCTAACAGTGTTTTCACCTAGAGCTTGCTAAGTTTTCAGAACAAGGGAAGGAAAAATCCTTTTTCCTGCTTTCAGTGGAATTTCTTAAGTACCGTATGCAAGTACCGTATGCTTTAGTATCTCCAGACGAGTTATAAAGATAACAGTAATGGATGTCTGTGCAATCTATTTTATTTTGTAATAGGGCACCTCCTGTTCAACTGTGCACGCTATGCACTTCTAACTATTGGTTAGCTAAAAGTGAGAAAGAGTGAGGGGGAAAAGGCAGAAAAAGGAGAAGTACAAAAGACAAAAGAATGCAAATTCATATGAAATCAAAATTTTATTATCTAGCTGATAAAATTTGTTCAAAATGTCAGGTTTAAGCTGGTTATGATCTACAGATTCTATATCAGATAACATATAAATATTTTCACTTATAAAACCTGTTGTCTTACCTTTCACAGCCCTTATTCTAGGATGCTTCGGGAATTTTACATAACGAATTTCGTATTCCTCAGAGAGATGATGCCAGTGACTGATCTCTATTCCATGTCAATTATAACTGTGGCCATTGATCTTCTACTGTTGAAGTTTGTTATATAACAAATGGCTTGCATTTTTTATGAAGTGCTGGGAAGTGCATTTAGGTATCTCCATCCAGCAGATGTCTCCAGGTCCTTCTAGATTGAATTCATGCAACCATGGAAGACTGGATTTTAAGATCCAAGTGATCTTTTCCAATATTTTATTCAAAAAAGAGCAAAGGCATTACCTCATCTTTTGCCTACATCTACCCAGCATACATGAACCCTTAATGTGATGTTAAATGTTCCTCAAAGCAAATGGATTTTTACTATGTATTTTTTGAAATCTCTGTCATGATTTTTATACTAGAACCAGCAGAGTATGAATAGCACTAATCAGAAATTTTCTGATATAACACATGAAATTTATAATAGATATATAAACACAGAAACTAGAATCTAAATCATGTATACAATAGGAAAAATGAATGCTAACTCTCACAGTTGTGCAGTATATACTGGAAAAAATCGGTCATCACAAAAAACAATAAAAAAAGACTATTTGGAAGGCATTTTTGTTTGTTTTTCTCACATGGTGATTTTAATTTAGTAAAATCCAACAAATTTGATTAAAAAAAAATCCAACAGATTTTATCAAAATAAGCATTTCAATTTGAAGTGGTAAGCTGGAATACAATTTATATTGAACCTGATTATTTAAATCTTAATCAGGTCTGACATTTTTCTATATGGAGTCACATCTTAAGAACTGCAGAGTTAAGATTTTAATGCATATTAATTTAAAATGTTTATGAAAAACATATGTCATTCAACTTCCTACTATGCTCAGATTCAAGCAGGCTGAAGTCAGTGAAAACTAAGCTCTCCAAAAGCAAATTGGAAGGATTCTTACAAATGTTTTTCCTTTCCACAAGAAGTATATCCTTTATGATCTTATGATTTTATCAAGATATGAAACAGGTATGTTATCTTCAAAATGATAAATAGTACCTACCATTGTTGCTTATATATCGCTGTTGTATAAAGCAATGTAATTCTTCCCTTCTATTTTGTATTTATAATAGATCACAGTTTACTGGCACTTGAGCTTTCTGTACAAATCTGATACGAGCAATTAATCCATCCTTGGTTTATTCCAAGCTAATGATGAAAATATTAGTCTCAGACAGAATTATCATCTTCCAAATACTTTGCATATGATTCGCTGGATTCACTCAAGCAGTCTCAGTGCAACCACTATTAATTCACACATTCCCTTTATCACAAATAGTCATTCTACCTTCTTTTCATTGCTCAACAACACTTATTATATATGAAACACCTTTTAGTTTCTTTCAAATGATACATATCAGTTCAAAACCAGGAGACTGACCAGTGAATTTGCATCTTCCATTCACAATACAAAATGATTAACAACAGGAGAAAATCCAAAGAATAAAAGAGAACTTGAACAGATGGATGCAAGAAATAAGATTTGGAGAGGTATGTGCTAAACAGAATCACCAAAACCAAAATGATCGCATAACCACAGCCATTTAAAGACCAAACAAACATAAAAGGAGTTATTATTTCATATGACCCACCAGGGTCTCAAAAAGCACTCATTTATAAAAAAAAATTCCATTAAGAAACAGGAAGCTGATGATTAGCAAATAATTCATAACAATAAGAGATAAAGTAGACTGCAAAAATATCTCCCAGAGGAAATCCCATTAGGTGGGATTTTAAAATTACGCCAAACAAAACATTAAGAAATGTACTTCACGAACACGATCTGCTCATCTAGCGGATGGAAAGACACCATTTTACAGTACTTCTTACTTTCTCTGTTCAATGGGATTTATTTTGCCTGGTTCTGCCATAGCTGATTAAAAGGTTTGGAAGGAGAAAGGTGTGCGGGCAGCGTTAAAATCACCTACATTCCTTCAAAGGCTAGAAACTAGGCTGAGTTACGTTTGAATAGGTAGCCCATTCCAGGATAGAAACAAAGAAAACACATCATTTCTTACAGTTATATACCATGAGTTCCAATCCTCGTAAGAAAAGCTACAAAATAAGACAATGTGCAGAACGGTCTAATGCTGTGTAGAGCTCCTCCTGACCACAGTTCTAAGAGGCCCATCACCTTGTCTCCAAGAACCCCAACATAGCAAGTTTTAAACAATAAGCAGACTATTCAAAATCTAGATACTAATAAAAACTCCATGAAGCCTCCATTAATATAAATTGCTGCAATTGTTCCAGGAATAATAAAGACAAGTGTTAGGAATCAGTTGTACAGGGAATATATTTGATGCATGCTTGTGTTTTCCCCTGGGGGAGGTGGCAAGGGGCCTACAAGGCTAAAAGATCCATTTATGGCCTTCATTATTTTAAATCTTTTCTAACTATAGCTTGTTTTCTGTAAATCAGATAACAAAAGACAGATGCAAAGCTAAAAGCATATTCTACATTATTACTTATTTTCTACTGCAGTACTGAAATACAACTTTGCTGCCTCAAGTAGTAGTGTCTCTATCATGTTTTCAGGAACAGCTGGGTAAACACCTTGTTGCCAATACAAGCCTAAAAATTCACAGTAGTCTCACAAGGTCTCCCAGCACTCCTGCGGGGCATAAAGTCCCCTGCGCTGCACAGTGTCCTCTTAGCTGCACCACTGACTAGGCCAGGTGCAAAGCAGAAAAAGAGGCAAAGAATCTTCTTATTGATCTTCACAAAGTTCTGCTCTTTCTGACCCAGCTGTTCCATTTCAGTCTAATGCAGTGTCTTCTAGCAACCTCTGTCCTCATTTTTAGGACTAGGTAACCTACAGACATTTTATCCTTTTTTTATTATATCTAGATACTGTTTAGATATTAATGCATTCTTACCGTTAGAGATATTCATATAATAAATTATAGTATGAACATTGCTTTAATACCCCACTTCAGTGACGTTGACTCTCAGTAAATTTCAAAAAAACAAACAGGCCCAGTTTCTCAACCACAGGGGCACTGATACTACTGTCTCTCTTTTTCCTCACACACAGTTAGTTTTCTTGAACAGCACTGCTCTGAAGTTTGATTTCACTATGCTCTTCAATACTGCACCATCAAAATATTTATCACATAACAACCAGATGGAGTAAAAAAATATTTGAGTTAAAAAAAATATAGAAGAAAATCTTGTTCATTTAATTTACACAAGCAGGCCAAACAACAGAACGGTAGAGTATTGGGTACTTATGAAAGACTCTGGGCAGGGGGCAGATGACCAAAACTGGTCATGGCGGATGACCAAATAATTTTATCTCAGCGTTCATGATCATTGTACAGTATATGTAGCGAACAAGAGAAACTGGAGAGACTGACAAAACCCCTACAGCCTCTCCAAAATGTGTCAGAAAAAATGAAAGCAATTGATGGTCAAATTTTTTCTTATTCTCTGCAAATCATTTTTGAACTAATTTTCCATTTTCATTTTTTTCCATCCGTCTGTCAGGTTCTAACCACAGCAAATACTTTTTTTTTCTTTCTTTTTCCCTCAGAGCATAGAATTTCTTTTACTATCCTGTGCTCTTATATCACATTGGAGTCCTTCCCTGCTGTATATTGATTATCAACTCAGACTACCAATTTTTCAAATGACAGAAACAGAAACAGCTATGGATGTGACCAGAATACAACGCTAAACACTTCATTTTGGCAAAAACATTCTACATTTTCTTTCTTTATATCTGATTAACTCCTGGATAACACAAATTGAAAAATGTCAAAAAATAATGTTTATTGTAATCTCAAAAGAAACTCCAAGACATAAAAGATTGTATCAAATATGTTCCTTTTTTTCTGTTTTTAATCTGAAATATGATACACAATTACTTAATCAAGAAAGGACACATATAACCATTTTAAGTCAAAGGCATTTAATTAAAATACTCAAGATCAAAAATGTGATCTGTGTCATTGTGACAGCTCATAAACACATTGCCATTCATATGCATATATATCTATGTACACAGTTGTATGTGCATACAGATCACATCACAGTTATAAGCTAATATTGCGTACTTTTTTTTGAGGATCCTAAAGTGTTACATAATAACGTGTGTGAGATTGCAGTTTTAAATGAACCCTCCATCCCCAAAAATGTTAAAGTTAAGGTAATTTTTAATAAGAAATTTTTTTTTTAATTAAATGCACTCCCCATTCCCTGCCCCCCCCCTTTTTTTTAAATGTACCTCCCCATTCTCTCAAAATAAACTTTTCTTTTAATGTTGTATTTTGGCACTTTGGTTCTCTTTTGCAAAAAAAAAATGTTAATGAGACACAGAGCAGCTATGCAATAATCAAATCCTCTCTTTTTACTATTCATCACTAAACAACACAGAATAATTTCAGAAAATTGGAATACTTCAAGTTAACTAAATGTGTGCCTGTGTCTCATACAACTTAGATCCAGGAACAATTTTATTGGCAATAGTCTAAAATGTGTGGAGTTAGTTCGAAAAAAAAATCTAGGCAATAGCTAACACTAGTCTTATTTGGATATTATCAGAGCACGCAAGAGCCGTTCCTCTGAAATCAGTATAAGAATGCAATGGTAAAAGGTAGCATTCCTGAGATCAGGTTTGTACCCAAAAGACTTCCTAAAGCACGTGCACACACGCATGCATAATTTCAAAACCCTTTATATGCTGTGATCGTAGCTGCTATTAAAATTATGCTGCAGCCCTGGAAAAGCTGGCTACCAGCTTCCTCCATCACAGGCAGGAAAACAATGCCGGGAGTTGACAGAACAGTCTATACGATCATGAGATCCGTATACCAACGTCTACCAAGAGCAGGAACTAAGTAAAAACCCTTCTGCAGTATATTGGGCTGATTCAGCTAGAGGCGTTAATGTCACGTGTCACTACAAGTTATTAGAGCAAAAGAGGAACAGCTCCTTCACTTCTCTTCAAAAATACCCATTTTACTACATCTTACTACTTGAAATTAGGATGTGACCAAGTTCACAGAGTTTTATAAAGTCTGCCTCTCAAAATCAAGCTGCCAAAAGTATTACTCATTTAAAGTCGACAAATCTTTCTCCCCGTCCGACTTTTCCAGATAGATGGAGGTTACACCTAATGAAAAATTGCCACTATGCTCAGCAGCATGTTCCTGTCCAAATGCTGCCTGTCCTGGCTATTGTGTTTATGCAGCAACTTAAATCCCAACTTAAAAAAAAAATAATAAAAAAAAAAACACGTTTGTGGCTTGATGCCTTTTTCAAAAAAGTTATTTGAAACTGTACAAAGCTGTGGAACCAAACAGACTTAGGGGGGACAGAGTAGTGAATACAGGGCAAGCAATCTGGTCAAAGGCACGTGGTAGAGGCATTTACTATACAAATAATCACCAAGTAAGGGAGTCTTACTTTGTTACACAGATTACTGAAAGAAGACATTTTATAAATACTTTATGTCACAAATGCAAGGTAAGGAAAACAGAGCAGACAAATCATCTATAAACCCTCTGAAATGAAACGGGTTATTCAAAACAGTATGGAGAACAAGGTCAAGATGCTCCCTTCTCTTGTACTATCAAGAAATAAAAATGTAGGCCATTTCTTATCACTATTCTGCTTCCTGTAGCTTTCAGAGATGAGAGAGCAGTCAAACTTCAGAAGACAAATATCAAATTGTACACTGTCAATACATTACACTACAAGATCAATGACTATTAAATTAATTTCATATTCTCTCCAGTACTATCAATCATAAAGAACTTGGTATCAATACAATGATCTGATCCGTGGCCTTCATTTCAATTAAACTGAATTCTTTTAATACTTAATATTTTCCTTTAGAATGGCAAGATGCTTTCTGTTTTTTTAATTTCCAGTAAAATAAAATCTATTTTCCAAGACTTGACAGTGTTTCCCTCAGTTCACATTCATTACATCTGGCTACTCAGATATATCACCATGCTGCTTAGCAATGCACATTCAAGTGTAATAAAAAACAGTTTATGAAAAAGGATACAAACTCTTTTAGGAGATTCTTTTTTAAATTAGCCTGCATATACTTGCAAAAAAAAAGTGGAAATAGCATGACGAAGAGACATTCATACAGCAGACTTAAATGATTAAAACCTCTTGATTTGTGAAATGGTTTGGCATTTAGTGCCATATGATTCTGTTCATATTTCTAATTGAATGTCATATGCTGTAACTATCCATTAGCTGCCCTCAGAGTTGTGGCATTTGTTGGGGAAGGGTAAATCGCTGATAACTTCTATTCCAAGAGAAATTCCTAATTGGAAAGCAGAGCTACCATCTCGGCATATGGCATCACACATCAAAATATTAGCTCCCTAACAGCACATGCTTCATAGCGCAGACTTTGTCATGAAAACAGGTCCAACATCTTTTCCCAATTATTGATTCACTGGATTAGCGACCCAAGTAGCACAGTCTCCTCACTGCTTACCTGTATTTCCTGAGTTGGAAATGGTACTTAGTGCTGCCCATTGCCAGCTCAGCGCAGATGTCGAGGCTTTTGGCAGGAGCTGCTGGGCAAGGGAATTGGCAAAAACGGAGAACAGCTTTTTTAATTCACACTCACAAGTACTTCTAGAACAGGGGTGGCTACAAACAGCACAAGAATTTTTCTGCCAGGGACCGCTGTCAAAACACAGATGAGAGGCAAAAAGCACATGGCTCTCGAAAGAAATTCACAGTTTCTGGGAAGCGCTGGCGCTTGAGATGCCTGCTGGCCCTGAACCGGGAGACCTGCTGGTGCTCCCCCTCCTCACTACAAACACTGACCTCATTCAACAGCTGAGAGAAATCTTCCCCAGGCTTAACACACCAGCACCCAGCACAGATGAACAAAATAACAGTGTGCACCAACAAATCCCTCTCCCAGAAAAGTGGGTTTCAAATGCTTGAGTCTAAAATCCTAAATTGGCAAACTGTATTCACAAAAAAAAAGGAAAAAAAAAGGTAGGTGAAGAGCCTCTGAAGCAATCGATAACATTTTCCTGCAAGAAGTTCAAGAACAGAAATGTCACCTCCAGTTCTGTTCCTAGAGACAAGAAAAAGTGAAGCAGAAGGAGGGGAGGTGAAAAATCGAAGAAAGAGAACTAATGTTTCTATGATGCAGTCAATACCATTAAGTTATAATTCAAGAAAAAAGAAAAAAGAAGAAAAAAAGCTTTTAATGAATTTAAGGGCCAAATCATTTACGTGTGTTTACTTGCATGTACTGTACAGATATCTGAGAAGAAGAATTGTGCAGAGAAGTTCCACAACACCCAAACATTAACATCTGCTCTTGCAAACTCCCTAGAGAGGCAGCCTGCAGATCATTAACCGGGACATATTCCCTGTGTTCTCAGTTCTCACTCTTCCCCAACTCGATTCTTGTTTCCTAGCTCAAAGCCTGGTCCTTTGCTGTTGCTCCAAACAACCTACCCTGCTTGCATTTGCAAGTTGCATTGATGGAGCAAGGATGTTTCTCAGAAAAAGCTTCTGGAAATCTGTGTCTGTCACAGCATGGAAGATGACTTAAAAATGTCGTGTGCATAAAAGTCAGAAATTTGTTCAGGGAAGTGAAAAACATAGAAAGGCACAGACTGAAAAAACGCATCCAGAAGAATGAGAGCGGACACTTGAAGCCTTAATCAGAATTATACTCCCATTTACTGAGCTCTACGACTTGCTGCTAACTTCTGAATTCATCTTCATGCCACTAGATTCAAGGAACACTCATAAAGGGATGTGCAGAGCTGGATGCAGAGAGTCAAAAGATGCAATTATAGGGAAAAGGGAAATATGTGATATGTGATATGTGATATGTGGTATTTTATGTTAATAAACTGCAATACTTTCACTTCCCTTTCATCTACAGAAAAGCTTCCTTGTCCATAAAACCAGAAACCTAAGAACTGTTCTAGGAGTGCCAAAATAGTCACCTTCTATAGTCAACAGCACTCAAAGTCTGGATGGTGCATGTCGCAAGCTGTGCATGTAATGCATGTTATACTGCAATATATGTTATACATTGTGATCTGACATCCATTCCTATTATAACTGTAATCGTATCATTTCTCTTGCCTCTATCAGAGTCAATATGGGTAAAAAAAAATAATTCAGGAACTCAGGAAGCTTAATTAACTATTTGCTTTAAGGATTTTCTCTTCAGCATTCCAGAAACAATCTAAAATTGTGCATCTGTGAAGCTGCAACCAAAAGCACCTGAAAATTAATTCAATGAACAAACTCATTATGCACCAAAACTGTCAGAATTTATTTATATTTATACACAGAAGGCTGCATACAGAATTAACTCCATTAACATTGCACATCAAGCCTTTGCATTTTCAAGTACTTACAAGGGTCAGTGTATCATGTCTATAAAATTGTCTGCATTTGTGTGATCTTGAGAGAAAAAGAACCCAGAGACCTCCAATTATGTTCAGAATAAAATGTAGCAAAAGAACTTTTTAGTTTTGCTTTCTATTGTAATACTTTTGACCAGAATTCTGCTTTCATTCCACCCATTAAGATACCTGCTAAAACTTGGAAAGGAGTAGTAAACAACAAAGTATGGTGGAAATCCACTGGCAGGAAAAACAGGTTTTCAATCGAATAGATCATCCAATAGCTTCTTTATATTATTTGAGCCATAGAGAAATGTATTTTACATAAAGTCTTGTGAATGATGCAAAGTGTTTATAAATCTGCTGCTAAGCTTTTAAAAGTGTGATGTTTAAAAGCTAAAAGTCAGAGCTGATGGAAAGATTTTTCATCAACTTCACCCGACTTTATGCAGACCTTACAACTGCAGGTCCAACAACTGCCACGTACCTTCCAGCCTCCCTCCTATATCCTCCACTTCCCCCTTCTCGTCCCATGGGGAGTTTGCAGGTCCAGTAAAGGACTAAACAACTAGTCAGAGAGCAGCATCACAACAATGCAACATAAAAGTGTCTACAGCTTGTGACAGAATCACTGAGGGCTGGTAGGGTACAGTAGAAGACACTGCTTTGAGACCAGCCCATGCTTGTTCTTCACTTTCCTGGACCTCCAGAAACATGGGCAACCCTTTGCAAAGCGAGGGAGAGAAATGACCACTTTGCCCTAAAGTCGGCAGGGCATAAAGCAAATATATATTATCTTCTACTAATGTATATGTATAATGTATATGTAATATGATAAATTTATGTAATCTGTAAGCTGCAAGATTCTCTGTCACCTTATAGCTTGTTCATACATAGCTAAAGATTTTGAAGTACAATTGTCTAGAAAGATACAATTGCTCTGCATTTGCTCCAATTAGGAACTCTGGCTTTTGTTCTGAAATCCAGTATTTCAGATGTGAACTAGACTATCCTTTTCTTCTTTCTCTTCAGGTATATTTTCCATTCTCTTTTGCCTTCCATCCTTCATTTTTCTTCCCCCTTTCCTCCTCCTCTTCCTGAATTTCCATTCCTAGGCTGCGTCCCCTTAATTCTGTTTCTTCTTGCAAAGCTTCAGACACGTCTCCTGTTGTTGTCTGCTGTTTTGGCCCTTCCCACCCCTGCTTCTTTCAGGGCACAAAATGTGAAAGGTCAGCAGAACAAGCTCTCTGATGCTAAGAGCCCTCCGGTCAGTTGAACCCTGTATGATCTTTCTCGTGCTATTCTTGGTTTAGACAGCTCTAGAGACTTGTGGACACTAAGTAGATCTTTAATTTTGGTTTTAGGCAAAGTCCATATTCTTAAATTATCCTGTTACTTCTAAGATACTTCAGTACTGCTTTTTATTGCCTTTTTCCCTTCAAATAATATAGCATTTCTTATTTATTTTGACTTTTGGCACTCTTCATATCTTTTCAACATTGTCATTAACCATTCTGCAACCTGTATGTTCACCCCATCTTCGCAAAAAGGCATTTATAGCTATTTTCAATCCATGATTTCTCTTCACTTTTTCACCTGTCTTTTCTGTCCCTTTCAGTTATTACTTTACACCGCTGACTGTCAGTCACAAAATGCACTGCTGAATGCAGCCATTTATATTTATTTCAGTTTATCACATTTACAAAACATTACTCATCTAGGATCCAAGTCAAAAAAAATGACATTATAAAGAGGGGCTTCTCTATTATGTTCATTGCAGAAACACTACTTGCATGAAGTCTCTTCTGTTTGTTACAATCCAAATCCAACACAGTTCTTATGAACTGGAATCAGTTCATAGGTAGGATAACAAGATCCTTCTTTAAGAGACTATACAACCTAGAGCTCTCTCCAGTCTTCACTTTTTCCAGTGACACACTCACTATGTTGAAAGCAGTTCTGTCTTCTGCAAAGAACTGAGTTTAGGAAACTTATCTGGGTAGTTGTTTTAGACATCCTTTTCCCTATTCTCCTGCCATTTTTCTATGTAGGGTTGTACATATCACTAACCATTGCACTGCAGATAACACATCTCAGAAAACCAAAAACAAAGGGAGTCTGCTCAACATAATTTGTAAGTATGTGATAATTAAGGAAGCTTGATTTCATACAGATTTTTCTGGTGCTCGGCTGACTTGATGTTTAGCAATGCCAAGATTTATTTAAAGGCTTTCCCTGCGCTGGACTTCTATAAAGGCTCTACTCTATGTAGATACTGCAGTGGTTAATGAAGGGTACTTCAGCATAAGTGGGGCTATTCAGTGGAATCCTAATTAAATCCTTTTTACCTGCAATGTGTAGGAATTCAGTATCTTTGAGATCTAGGTTCCTCCACAAAATAAACTGCCACATTCTTCAAACACAGACAAAATCCCACCAGAATATGCAGTTCTAGGAATACAGTTAATTTTCCACAGCCCATAGCAGAGCATTGGAAAATGTACCTCTGTACTTCTCCCACCCTACACCTACCCCAGCACATGAGATCTGTCACTCAGCTGTAGTCAGCAAACTCCCAAACTGTTGGTAGAATCTGGCTACATGTGACAAACAGCAACAGAGCAGGGCCAAAGCCGTCATTGTCATGAAACACAGGCAGGAAAATTGTGCCATTTTTAAAGCTTGCTCTAATAGCTAAAGCGGAAAGCTTAGCAGTAAAAAGATAGCACTAACTGATAGCATTCTGTTAAGTGTATGTTTGCAGTTAGTTTCTCTTTTTCTTGTTTTAAATAAAACAAGAAACAGAAATTACTAGAAAACTGTTTCCTGTCTGTTTTCTGGGTCTTTCCTAACTGTATAACTTGTATTTAATTTAAACATGTAAAGAAAAGGATAAGAATGCAAAGGAAGGTAATCTGTATATTTAAATCATTTTTCTAAGCAAGGCATAACCAGATGGAAAAACACCAGGGCCCCAGTTACTGAATGAACTTGATTTCTACACAGAACACACTGCAAAGCAGCCATGCAAAAGCTTGTTTATGTTCAGTCATAGCAGTGCTTTTAAGTCAACTAGTGAACTAGGTTAAACAAACATTTGACCAGTGTTTGTAAATACCCCTAACACGCACCAGTTAAGCAGCATATGGTTTTAAAAAGTTTACTTCCAAACATGCCAGAAACAATTAAATATACATTTTACATCCAAAACAAAGCAAGATGACAGAATCCTGCACCTTGGTGCCTCAATCATGGTAGGGAGCCCAAGGACGCACCTTCAGTCCAGATACTTCCTTGCCTGAATTCTTGCTTTTTTTAAAAGGACACAAATGCCAACAGCTTGTATACGCTTACCCCTTGTTGTTTCACCTTATATTTTCACCTTCTATACGCAAACTTGCCACTCTTCAGGTAAAACACAACTCTCAGTCATGTCGTATTATTTTTTTGTGTTCAGCCCTCAAAGCTGCCACATTTCAGCCTGCATAAAACAAGTTTCAGACTTTCATTTTGCATCTTTATTAATAAGAGGTCAACCAAATATATGCTAACCTTGAGCTCAGTGCTGCCCTCCACCTTATAAATTAGGTCATTACACTTGTGCACTCACAGCAACTGTATTTTCAAGATCTAGTAGGTCACACCTATTAATGGTTTCCTAGCAGCCTAAGAATACCAAAACTCCTTGTATACATCTTACTTTCAAAATCTTCTCCATCCTCTCAGTTTCTGCTGCCATTTTATTTATCAATACTTGAAAATAAATGCTCAAACTTCTCAGGAACTTGGAAGATCATCTGCCTACATTCCACTCCCTGCTACAGCATTAGACCCTGTATACAATACCTTCTCTCAAATCAGTAGGTAAATTAAAGATTTCACAATATTGAAGATCAGTAACTTATTTGTTGCAAGGTTTGGGAACTGCTGTCCGCTCACCCAGTCCAACTCTCCGTGCTTTACTAGCCTTTATCCCTATTCAATCCCAGATTTACCTTAAGAGATACTTCCAGTTCCCAATCTACAAAGCAAAATTACTCAGGATTGAAGCAGTTCTGGCAAAACCGATCATTTAGTAGCAGGCAAGCTTTCATCTGGGCTGCACATTTATTCTGTGCACTACCCCACCACCTCACCTTCCCGTCACGCACACAGTACTCTTAGACCGATCCTTTTGACATCGACCCCGCTGGACGAGAACATTGTAGGAGGATCTTCTAATCTAAAAATCACTTACTCCTTAACAGAAGCTGCTGAATCACTGCGCCAGCAGCAAGGGCACAGCCCAGCTTTTTCTCTAAACATTCCTTCAGGCTTAAGCACTTCTACCTAAGTGCTCTACAGTTCAAGCATTTATTACCAAGTTTCAGAGTAAAATCGAATTAACAACAGGGATACATAACATTTAGCAATAAAGTGTCAGAAAAATATTAGCCAAAGTTAAACAGGTAACACGAGGATATCAAGAAAAATAAATACCAAGGTTCCAGTAGGAATGTTTGCTTTGCCAGGTTACATATCCCATAAGTTGGAGGGAGTGCACTGCACATTAATGTATTAAACTATACAGTTTTTAAATGTGGGGGGTTTTGTTTGTTTGTTTTCAGAAGTTTCCAAATTAACTTCTGAAGTTCTGGTTGTCATTTTAATTTTGCATTAACACATGCGAACACTGGAAAAGAAAGAATCCGACTTATTTGAACTTCTAGAAAGTATTTGTACAGAGGTTCACGGAGGCAGTTTTGAAGGCAGCTACCAAAAACACTGCCTCAACTTTTACAACACGAAGGAAGTGGGAGTCGGAGGGAGGCTGAATCCTGCCTTTCCTCTGCAAAATGAGAGCATCTTTATTTCTTACTGTCCCATGGAGAAAGTTCCAATTCTTCCAGATGGAAAGCAGCAGGAATAGCTCCACAAACAGTCTAAACCAGGTTGCTTTCTACATATTTCAACCCAGATTTTCCATCTGCCTTCACATCCAACACCTCTCTTCACAAGCCTGCTTCTACTGTTCAGTGCCACTCTACACCAAGTTCTCATCTTCACTTCTGCTTCAGTTCAGCTGCCTCCATTACTTTCTTATTCCATTTTTTGTGCCCTATTCACTTTGGAAAATGTTTGTCGTAAAGAAAAAAAACTCACTCAAATAAACAGGAATTGTTCTTAAATCAAAAATAACAACAACAACAAACACTCCAGATGTTTATAAAAACATCTCCCCTTCAAGCAGAAAACATGAATTTAAGATTTTTGGTAATCACAGAAAAAGCCATTAAGATTGGCAAGAAAAAGCCTTGAAAACCTTCAGATTTTAGACAAATGGGTCCCCCATAATGGGTTTTAGCAAACATGCTAGTAGAGGACAAGGCTTTTCATTTTCAGGAGCTGTGGACAAGCAGGCAGTTTCCTTCTCTTTGCACAAAATCATATGTCTTCCAGGACCAAAATCTTCACTTTTGAGGCCCCTGGGTGATAAATAATATATAAAAGTTAATGCTGCTTGGGAGCTGTTTCTAAACTGAAATACCTAATTAATTACATAGACAAAACACCTATTTCATCCTTTTCTTGGATTTTTTCTACCATCCCAGTAGGGAGTTTCTGTATGTTCATCTCTTCTAGGTAAGGAACATATTATAGCAATGTAACAAGTTATGATGCTGAGATCCTACCCAAGGCACAAAAGCTCATGACATGAGAAGCAGGTCTTGTTTTTTTTGGATTGCCTGGCAAAGAGGAAGGTAAGGAGTGATTTAATAGTAGACTATAACAACTTAAAAGTGACCTAAGAAGGCAACATAGACTCTACTGTTCCAGTAGATGGTATAAGAGGCAACAGACACAAGTTGTGTCTTGAGACGTTGAGATTAGTTATCAGGAAAAATTTTGGAAGGAAGACCATGCAGCACAGAAACAGGCTGTCCATGGAGCCTGTGGTGTTTTCATCAGCCACACAAAGTCATGGTTGACCTGAACTAACATTAGCAGTAATCCTGCTTGGAGCAGGAGACTGGACTAAAACAACCTCCAGGCAACTCTTCCAACAATTCAACTTTTCAGCAATTTCTCTGATGACCTACAGCTCTGAAACCAAGAAATGTTTTGGGATCAAGAAAGAGTTTAAGAGGTGGTTCTGAGGGAAAAGCGGATTCCAACTGATACCTTTCTGCAGCTTGGTTTGTAATCTATGCTACCATTACCAGCATCTCCCACCATTAACAAATTTAAAGTAAATTAGAGCTTTAAGCAAGTCATCACACATTAGCAATTTTTGTCAGAATCAGTGAAATCAAAAAGAGCCTAATTAAAGGAGTGCTGGTTAAAATCTACTTGTACTGCTGTAAGATGATCAACTAGTGCAGGATACAATGACAATTCCTGCCATTCCCTTGCTTTCCTGCACAAAAGGTAGTATCCATGAGTGCTCACATCTAATTCAGAAATGAAGCTTCTGCAATACAGCTACCATAAATAGTAAATATCCTGTAGATTCCAAAAGTTTGCTTTAATTTTATTTCAAAACAAGAATAGAGTAATTCCAAACTTTTTCCTTAGTGTCTGCCTAAAATCAGTGGTTAGTCCCTCGAGGACAGGCAATATTGACTGCTCCTACTTGCCCAACACAACAGCACCCAAATCGCACAGTGGCACAGCATCCACGCGCTAGCGGATAACTAGTGAGCATTCTGCATGTCTTCCTTTTCCTTTGAGGGTCTCAGAAGAAAATAAATATATAAAAAAGAAATACAAATATATTAAAGATATATAAAAGGAAGCATATAAAATAATATTTATAAACTAACTACATAATCAACAATTCCCAGCAGCTGGAAACGCTTTTCTAGTCTCAGAGGCATCAGGGAGCAGCAGCTCGGCAGGGAAAGCCGACACAGACGACACCTGCCGGGCCGCCTGCGCAGCACCCGCCGCCACATCACACGCCCGGCTGGGCCAGGGGCAGCGGGGAGCAGCAGGGTGGGCTCCCGGCCAGGCCGGGGCATGGCGGAGGAGGCACGGGGTCGGATCCAGGCCCCCTCCTCGGGCCTGCCCCAGTGTGCACTCACAGCAGCGCTGCCTGGTGAAAACGGTTACTGGCATTTTAAAATGAGGATTTAGTCAACGTTCTCAGGGCCCTAATGTTGTAAAAGTGTCCTTGAACAGACTGTGCTGTCCCCCTGTGACAAGTGATATGGTCAAATCGACTGGCATGAAATACTGCGTTTTCCTCATTTATGCAAATAAATTCAGCACAAAAGAAAGATGGACAAAATTACAAAGTAAGCACCTTCCTTGCAAAGGGGAAAATACCTAATGATGACCAGGCCCATTTAAGAGAACTCACAAATGGTCTCTGTTTATGCTGACAGGGCTGACAGAAAAAAGATTTCTACCCATGAGGGAAATGATGCTCTTTCTCAGCTTCAAAAGTTAAAAAGAAAAATTGGAAGTTGGAGGATCTGCAATTCCAGCTCTAAATAAAATCTTTATTTAAGTCTTGGAATACAAGCCAAAAATCGCATATCTTTTGGAAACCATAGAAAGCTGATACTCACCTTCAACAACTTGTTACCAGCGAGTAAAATGACTGATGATGAGGCTAATTAGTTTTTCCCTCACACCCTTATCCGCCATTATGAAAAAAACAGAACAAGGGCATTTTGTACATTTACTTTTTTTTTTTTTTCCCTGTAGTAGTATTTCAATCAAAAAATAAAAATCTTGATTTTAAGTAATGTGGTAAAAGTTTCAAAGGAAAAGAAAAAGCTGTTTTTATTTTCCTCCCAAAATTATCACCCTAGAATAAAAGTGAGCATAATTTTTAGTTTACATCAAGTTAGGAGCTATTTTTAAGTGTACAAAAGCACAGTATCATTATGATCATACCACATTTTTCAAAACAAAAGGAACACAGATTAGAATCATCAAAACAACATGTTTAAAGGTTGTTGCAGTACTCCACATTTTAAAACTTTTTTTTTTTCCTGGTAATAGTGACAAATTATTTATACAAGGAGTCAGTTTAATATATTTTTGAAATTATATACATTACCTCACTTTTTCAGTCTATTTCCCCCATTTGCTTAGTCAATTCCATCCAGATTTTCAGATTTATATTTCTACTTTAAATGCACATTTAGTGAAAGCAGCTAAAGATAGTGTGCAAGACGACCAAAAGGTACAGCTGAAGCACACAGTAAGGTCACACTCTATCCTTGGATACTTGCACGCTGTTTCCAATGACGGCAACAAAACATTCATATTGTATGCAGAAAGTAGGCCCAAATGATGCTGCCAATTCTACAGATTTTGCATAAATAAAATAATCACCTTGCATATAATGATCATCTCTCACTAAGTCTCACCTATTGGAAAGAGAAAAAAAATACAATACAAAATTTTCTATTATGTTCTCATTCACTCTAAAGGAAGCACCCACTGACTTTAGAAAGCTTTCAGATTCTGACTCAGGGCTCTGGCAATCTGAATACATTTTATTTCAAAACCAGCAGATTTTTAAGTGTTTCTATGCAAAGTCGCCTCACAGTAATTCAGAAGTACATTCACATAGTTTTTGTCCACTAGGAGAAAGTAAGAAGTAGGCAAAGGAAAAAGAGCACACAGGCTGTATGCAGCATCGAGCTGAAAAGAAAACTGAAGTTGAAAGCAAAAAATTATGAAGACTGTCGTAAAGTGGTGTTATTTACTCACAGTCTCTTCTGGTAATTCAAAGAAAGGAGAAAAAAATAAAAAGAATATACTATTCATATACCCTTGAAGCAACTATCTTATTGGAAAAAAATCATATAGCTTATTAACCAAATATGTATATTTATTTTCTCAATCAGTTAGTCACTATAAGAAACAACAAAGACTTTGATTCATAAAAGCAGAATCCCAAGTGGTTAGTTTGACATTCAGTTGCTAAAATATTCTCCTTACATTTCAGGCCTGACACACAAGTCCTGAAAGCTACTGTGACAGTAGAAAAATATATAAGTTGAAAGGAGACCAGACCTCAAGCAAACCATAGATAAATATTAGTGTTAATGGAATGTATTGTCTTTAAGAAGTACTAAGGAAATTCCACTGCTAATGAACAGGGAAAATAGTATAAAACATATAACATGCCTGTTTTCGTTTGGGGAAAAACATGTACTTCGTTTTTAATTTTATATGGCTATTTTTCAGTTTTAATCTTTTCTCTTACAGTAACCTTTTGACCATATTGTCCGTTTCATTTGTAAAGACATGATAAATGTGTTTTTTTTTTTTTTTAAACTTTCACAATAGCCTGATTTTGGTAATATGCCTTCTTTCAAAAATGGTGTGACTTCTATGTTGACAAGATAACTTTAGCATCAGTGGACAGAAAATGCATACAGACTAAGATGCCAATTGGTTAAAAAAATAATAATAAAATAAAAGCAAGGAAAAAAGCACTACATTTATGTTGGGATGATCTTGTTCATTACCATGGGATTTGTTGACCACTTTCAAACAGCACTGTAGAAATAAGAGAACTGTGTAGGGAAGAGAAATTCCCTTTGTGCCCAGCTGAGGGGGAAGCTGAAGCAGGACACCATGAAATCCACTGGCACAACAGCTAACTGCAAGAAAAGCTTGCAATTAACCATAATACGCAAAGCTTAAGGAAAATAAACCTCATTATTTCCAGTGCTCATGGAAATATTTTTTACTCTTGAAACCTTCTTTCAAACAAACAGAAAAACATTCACTTCCCACTGGATACAGATTCTTGGATGTGGTTCAGCTGAGTTTATCATTCTAAGTAGCCCCTCTCCATTTTTTTTAAACACAGGTAAATATAACTATGAGCAGGGCGTACGCTCTCCTTGCCTCTTGTTATGTATATCCAAATACAGATTTTATTCAAACTCTTCTTCAGTCACTTTGTCCCTCAGTGTTCCACAAAAAAAGGGCATAAAGTTTCTACAGTTAGCAGAATACTGAAAGAAAAACAAATTTAGCTAAGGAGATTCATTTGGTAGACAGTAACACATTCTAACATGAAAAACTGTTTGCAGACTTCTGAAAGAAAAACAAACACAAAAACAAAAAAGGAGAACTTTCCTTCTTCTAAATAAGATGGGTTTTGATGCAATCTGAGTTGACAGAAAAAAAAAATCTCATTAGCCCTCAGTCATGTATGCTCAGACCTTTCCCGCACAACACAAACTTTTAGAGAAGCAGATAATGTTTCCTCTCTCTCATTTAGAAAACAATTTCATTACTAAGACGATCAACTTGCTTTGGACAAATGATCATAAGTAAGAACTAAGAATAAACAAAGTTCCCCATGCTAGATTTTTAAAACACTCCAGTGTACAGTCAGCAGCTTAAGTATGTGCCTTGAATCTTAAGGTACTGAACACCCTCGGCTCCTGGAGAAATCAAATGGATCTGAAGCAATTATGGGATCTACAAAACTGCTCTCACGATCAAGACAGTATCTTTGTCTCCCAACCAATCTTTTGAAATTTGGCCTAAAGTTTAATAACTTTGATTGTGTACAGGACATTTTTTTTCCCTCCCACAATCATCTGTTATATGAGAATAATAAATGCCAGAGCATTTGTTTTTCTGGCTACAAGCAAAGACAAGATATATATGATTCCTTTTTATTTTTCTACCAATCACACAACCAACAGAAAAAAGCACCCAACAAATCTCAAGTCCCTAAACATGGGTGCTGAACATTAAAAGATGTGGTCACAACATACACAACTGGAGGAGGCTGTCCTCCATTTTACTGTAAATTACCAAAATCTACTGAGCTAGGGTCAAATTTGAAACATCTTTCTCACAAAATAAATAAATAAATAAAATAAAATGCTGAAACCAATACAACCACTGGCATGAATATGCGGAGCAGGAATTAGGCTCTGCTCTTTTTGTCCCATATGAATTATCCATCACATTTCTATTGTGTATTATTAAAGTGACTTGCTTTTTTTATCCTCCCAGCCCCCCACATCTGTGCTGCTGTAATTTACGTGAATTGCAGTTAATGATCACTTGCGTTATGCTTAATCAGCATATCAATAATATACTCTGCACAGACTAAGCAGCTCTTCTTTCTTTCCCCTTTAATGAAACCTATAGAAATGGAACTGGTATTTGACTGATTGGCATTACAAAAAGGTTGCCTAGGCAGGTGCTGGAGATGGTAGTACAGGATGCAGGCCTTGTGGTTGCTGCCAGTCATGCTCCAGCATCAGCAAAGCCAGCTATTATATTTTTAATTCAGTTGCTTAGCTATCTAGAGGGGCCGACGTTTTGTACTTAAGGGATTTTAATGAGCTTGACCAGATCAGTGTTACTGACGCCAAGATTATGGCTGTGTGGGATGGTTCAAGGAGAGATCACATTCTTACAGGGTGATATTATTAACCAAGGTCTAAAACACTGCCATCACAGTGTTTTTATGTGGGACACAGAAATCCTTGAATACAAATGAGCTATAAATCTGAACATGAATATTCAGGAATTTCTGGAAAGCTGTTATTATAAATGCCCAAGTCAAGTCAGCCTTAAAAGAAGAAAAGAAAGAAAAAAAGAAAAAAAAAAAAGAAGAATAACCACTGAATGCCAAAAAAAGGACAACCAGTTCAGGTCATTTTACCAGTAGTCAACCAGCTTCACATATAGCTAAGGTAAAATGATTTAACCTAGTAACAGGTTTGGATACTTGATCAAAATTAATTCTTATAAATTTGTAAGTTGCCCTCCTCAGCACACTGGCACTTACGGCTTCAGATGGGAACCCTGCTGGACACTGGAGAAGAACTGGCATAACACCAATATTCTCATTTGTGAATCACGACCTCAAATGTGGCTCTATTAGCTTTACCTTGTAAATCACCACTATGCTATTAGCAATCTTTCAATATGATGAGACATCTTTATTGTAATGTTTTTCCACTGAAGTTTAAGTTCATATTTTAGTTTGCTTGGAGACAGATGCAGCCATATTTACCGAGTTTAATTAATAGAATATAAATAAAAGACTGTGAGAGGAATACATCTCTTCCCTGTGTTGTTGGATGTGGCTATTATTATAGCATTTCACAGCAAGAATTGTATCAAGTGATACAATTGGATGCTACTTTTTTCTGCTTTACATTCAAGTTTCAATATTTAAGCTTAAAATTTCACGGTACTTTGAAGGTTACAATTGATGGTTCAAGTTCTCTCACAGAAATGCTTACAACACGGGATCTAAATTAATTTACTACTATGTGATTTTTACATAAAAATTTCATTAACATGTAAAGACATCAGTCCAATTCTATTCTATTTAGCTTTAATATTCATGGATATTACAGTAAATAAGAACAGCACACACAGGCAGACACAGATGAGATGTGCTGGGTTTACCTAACAGAGACTTGCAGAAGCTAATAAAATTGCTTTGAGAGATCTGGGGGCCCTTTCTGCTGGGGTAATGTAACACATCTGTTTTTCTTATAGGCCCCAAGATACCCTGCATCGTTCCCTACCAACTGCTTTAGCCATCCAAGGCAAGAGAGGCACAGCTGCAGGGAGCAAAGCACTAGATCTGCACAGCTGCAGGGAGATGAACAGAGAAGTAGAGGAAAGCAAAGGAGGCTGAGAGAGGAACAAAAAGGGCTTCGCAAAACAAAATGTGAAAAATGCAACTGTAGACAAAAAAAATCTGATGAGCTAGAGATTACTGGAGAGAATCCTCTTGGACATCCTGTTTATAAAGGTTTCTTATTGGGAAAAGTCAGCAGGAACAGCCACTAGAAAGAAACATGAACTCTCCTTCCAGCACTTCTCCAAGAGAAGGGTACAAATTGTTCACAAACACTGAGGGAGTTCTATGTATAAATTCAAAAGCATAAACCAAACAGTAATCCTTAAGTACTTCTAAACACACTGGCACAACACTTATTATCAAGAAGGCACTACTTCAAATGCTAGCAACTAAAACCCGTAAGGCAGAAATGCAAAAGCACTGTTATCGCTAATCTCTGTAAAAGTGCTACAGGTGAGTCAGCTTGTCTAAAGCCACAGGAGGATCAAAAGTAATACCTGATAGCATTTTAAATTCAAAAAGCATTAAATCTAGAAAAAATAGTAGTTGCTAGATTATAGAAACTTCCAGCGCTCATAAGGACCAGGAATGTTTCCCAAGGAAGCAGAAGTGGCAGCAGGAGCTGGCAGAGTTACTCATGGGGTAGGAGACACAGGCAGCAACAGAGGCACAAAAACTACTAGCTGTCTTCCCAACGTCCCTGCAGTAAAATAAGACTGTAGTGGGGGAAGAAAACAGAGCATCACCTAAGGGGAGGCACATGTGACAGGGCAGTGAGAAGAGCTCCATGAACTCCTTTGTTCAAAAAAAACGTAATGGCACAGACTTCTTCAAGGGTAAGGGAGCTCCTGATGTTGAGGCTTTTTCATGCAGGGGCAAAATACAAAGAGTGGGTTCTCCTTCCATATCTGTGCTACAAAATGTAGAAAGAAAGAGCAATGATGCGTTGTTCCTACACACAAACCTACACATATATTCTGTTGAGGGACAAGGAGTAACCATAGAGCTATCAGTACCACTGGATGGCTATAGCCTGATAGTAAGTTGGCAAATTTTGAAAAGAGGCAGATTGGCAGGAGACAATGTATAAAAATGTGGAATTGGCAAGTACAAAAGCAGAGACTTTATAAGACTAAACTTTTGCTATCCAAACACAATGTCCGGTTTCACACAACCTGGAACCAAACCAACCAAACAAACAAAACAACAACAAAAAAAACTTCTAATAACATCTTAACTTAGAAATAAAAAAATCTGAACAACTCAACACAAAAGTTGTTAAATGTGTACTTACATTACCCTGCTTATTTATGTCCACAATTTTTTTTTCATCTTCCACTACCTCCATCTGAATAAATTATCAAGTAATACTATGAAATAGGTTAATATCTTTTTTAGGAATACACCAGAAGGAACTGTACTTATTGACAATTGTTTATTCAATGCACCTCTTCCTTTCATTCTTTCCAATAAGGGTGGTTTCTTCACAGAGATTGCACACAGTGCAACAAATATTCTAAAGAAAAGGCACCAAGCTATATAAGCCATATATTTCAAGTTTAGAACAGACTACTTTTGAAGCTTCAAAGAGCTATTACGCAGTGTCCTCTGAAGAGGAAACAATGGTTAAATAGCATATTGGTCTGCAGCAGCACTCTTCCATTTCACAGTCTAGTGAACTCACCCCATGTGATGGGTAGGAGATCCAGCCCAGCTCCCCTTGAATTGCTTTTGAATCCAGCAGATTAACTACAAAAGAAGACAAAATGAAGAGGAATGAGTTTCATTTGCCTTTGTCCAGTTAACCTCAGTTAGCCCATACTGAAAGATGTGTTTATTTGGGACCTTGTGAAGCAGTTGATTTGTTCAGGTGGCTTGGCAGTTAGCTACAAAAAAAAAAGAAAAAAAAGACAGACAAATGAAAGGGATCATCTTGTTTATGTTAAAACACTATATGAATAGCAGACACAGGAACTTTTTAGAAGAAAATAGTGACAAAAATAAACAGTGCATCTCCATCGAAATTAATTACAGCAGGGGGTGGGAACAGAGCCGCTCTATCAGCTGTGCAAACTACAGCGTTTTCCCCTTAGACGATGATATTTGGGTCAACGCGTCTAACTACACAGGTGAGATCTGAATATTTTAATCATTATTCGATTAAGGGCATGTATTTGGCACATAAAATTTTCTTAGAGGACAAGGATAAGTAACGAATGCTGATTAAAGTCCTTAGTTCTTTCTTCTTTCTGATCTAATATGTTCTCAAATTGCCTGTAGTACTGAACAGTTTTCTAAATGTTACATGCAGTGTTAGACACAAAAAGTATTTACAATGTTATAAATTCAAATATAGCTACTTTAAAAGGACCACCAATTCACAGCTATTTTTAGAGGTATATACCAATTTTCAGAGGAAGAGGGAAGATTTTATTTCCAGTTTGACACGGACATTTTCTAGTCAACTCAAACACAATGCATTTATATCCATTTTAAAACATTATATTATAAACAAATGCCTTAAAGAATATTCTTCCTATGCAAAAAATCAATTCTGTTCCTTATCCTAGACATTTTACAAGCAAGTTCTTATTCACAAAGTTCCCTAACAAACAACTTAGGTATTAAAATAAAATTGAATGTGCAAGTTGGTACAAAGAATCATAGTCTCTATGAAAATACAAGTAAGGGAAGTATTAGTATGCAGCATGACATAACTTCCTGACTGCATGGCTCCATGTACCTTCAGTATTTATTATTTGCAATTTAGATTTACTTTCTTTGCCTTTTTTCCCCCCTAAATATGGAAATTGCAGTGAAAAAAGAAATAAATCCTGTCAAATGCAAGGGAATTTTAACACCTCTGTGTGATGGATCTATTAGAGACAGCCACTGCAACAGTGTAAGCAGCTTCTATTTGTAAGCCTGAAGGGCTGTCACTGTTCCCAGGACCAGATGGTCTGGGTAGTGGTGCTCAGAGAAAACAGAAGAATAGGACTGGGAAAGGAAAAATGAGGGAAATTATCTATAAATCTGCTAAGTAGAGCCATTTGTATTAATCTGGCATTCTCTCATACTCACTGTTTAATTTTGGACATCACTTAAAAAGAGAGCTACCAAGGCATTTTTTCCTGTTACTGGAATGTACAAGAAGAGAGAGAGTGGACAAAATCAGGTTTACAGCACCAGAAATTAGACAACAGGCAATATTACTAACCACCATACATATACACCTGTGACTCTGTGTGTGTATATGTTTGTATGCTGTGCACATGTATACATGCAGAGCTATACTGCAATGAACAAGCTATTCTGCTGTCTGTGGAAGGAAAAATACTTCCCCCATTCTAAAAGAAAAAAAAAATATTTTCAATTTTTACTTACACCAATAAAGACCAAAATATCTTTACTGATCTTGCAGAAAGAACATAATCCAGTATTCTCTGTTCCTTTGGCTCTAACATTATTGGTAATTAAATTCTCAATCATCTACACATAAAAAAAAAAGTCCTTATTGAATGCATAGGGGCCTAGGCAGACTACTTTGAAGCAAGGCTTGCATTTGTAATATGGAATACTAATATAAATTCAAAAAGTCACTTTTTTGTGTGTGACAACAAATTCCCACAGATTATGGATCTCCCAGGTAAGACAGATATACTTATTGTGCATCTGCAATATATGATGGTGAAGGAAGCCTGACTTCTGAGGTAAGTTCCTTGGCAGTAAGTTACCAAGGCATATCGCTCAGGAATAAACGGTAGTTTTTATTTACACTTTAACAGTAAACTTGCGAAAACATGCCTGCAGCCACTCTGAAATTTATAATTTCACTCCCAATTCAGTCTCATCTGGAAAAATAAACAGAGAATAACTACATTCACAACCTGGCAGTCTTCTCCCTCTGCCTGCTTACTAAACAACCAAGCAGCTACAGTGTGACCTAGAGTCAGGATCACTGTCCACATCTCTCATACCTCAGTAACACGAACCCTGTATTTCTCATGTCTCAGAAAAGGTTAGGGAAAGTAGCCACAGGCATTAGGATAGGGCTGTTCCACCCACATGAGGGGCAGTTAGAGTCTCGGTGGTAGCTGAGCATCCCATCCTGCAACATGGGGGCTACCTCTTAAGGATTAAAGGCAAAGATTTTAACCACAGCCTTATATTTCCTAGCAAATGAACCAAATTAGAAAGATACAGAGAAGCTCTGGTAGATCTGCCTCAGTCTTTCCTACTGAAGCTACGCCACTTGTGTTACAATACACTCGGATCCAATCTGTGACAGTAAGAATTTTTCAGCCCAGGGAAGACTCCCCAACTAGCACATTCCTCTCGGACACACATACCTTATTGCTTTCTAGACAGCCCTCTAAATCCACACAAACAAAAGTACCATGTTACTGCATAATCCAGCCTCTCCTCTTCCCGCTACTCTAGTATCAGTGATCACGTCTATGAGAGCATTCACAGCTCACACCGGCCTTAACTGGATCGACTGAACTAACAAATTACAGAAGAGGAGCTTAATAAAATTAAATTCTTACCAGCAAGATTTTCATTACACAGCTATGCTACGCATCATAAATACAATAAAGGTTGAGCTTTCTCCTCTCGGTGCATCCGCTCTCCTTCATTCCACCTTCCTTATCTCACCTTCAAATGGGAGTTACTGGACAAATTACTCTATCACATTCATATACGCTCCACTACTAGAAAAGAGACTCACGCTGGCTAAAGTAGGTTTGTAGTTCAGATAAGAGTCAGAGTATCCAAAACAGATATCTAAAAAGGATGGTAAGAATATTCCTGTTCACAACAAAAAGGGCAAAATCTGCATTCCAGACCTATAGCTTTATTAATAAGTAGTTTTGTGCTAAGCATATTGATCAGCTTTTGTACTGCTTCAATTTATTCCACCATTTTTTTATTTATGCCTGAAAGAGCAAAAAACAAACAAACAAAAAAATCCCTTTGCAGTCGCCTGGAAAAAAAAAAAGACGAAAAACAGGTTCTATGGTTCTCATTTTTCCTTTGACTTCAAGGGAAAGTTGTACATCTCAATAAAAAGCAAACAAATAATACTGAGTTTATAGGCTGCAGGGGTCCTCAGCCCTGATACAAGGATACGAAAGGGGAATTTATTACATTTTGCCATCATGTGTTCTACTATCACTTATGAATCTGGAAATCTAATGAGAGATAAAAAAATATAGTCATTTCCCTACAGAAAAAATGAAGGAAAAAAAAAAAAAAAGGATTAGATGTTCACTGTCTACATATTTTTGCAGCATTTGTAGGATTAGGTGGGAAAAAACGTAAAATTTTACAGACACAATTGATTCCAATAATGACTACTCAACTTGAGTTATTTCAACTCTCTATGGACTCCAGTGTAACGAAAGGTAACATACCTGGGTCACAAGACTGATCTCATCAGTTCATGGGGTGTAATACGGAGAGATATACAGGCATGTCAGCCACAGCTGGCTTACACCAGCAGCACCCTAACAGATTTTTCCACATGTCATTGAAAGTCCACATTCAGAAGTACTACATTTGCCCCTAGCCACAGGTTTACCGGAAGAAAGGAGGCGATGAATGTGAAGGGGTTTCTAACCCCTCTCTTCCTGCATAACGTGTGAACCTCCAGCCATGCGCTACTTGCCAGAGCAGCACAACCCTTCCCATGCTCCCCCATTTGGTACTTACATCATCTTAATGATGTAAGGCTACTCAGCATGAAGTGAATTGTACACCTCGAGAAAAAACGAAGAAGAGGCCAAGTCATCTCACATGGCTGCTGCAAGCGTAACACTCAGGTACTCCAAAACAACTGGTCCAACGCAGGCTGCGGCTGCACAAGTAGTTACAGGTCAGCTACGGCCCTAACTTCAAGCTCAGATTATCCACAACTCATATACTTAAATACGATCTTGGCAATGGAAAAAGGGACAACCAGAGCATTATGCCTCTATAATAAAATCAGTGACTCTTCTTCATTCCTGTTACCGCTTTCTATTGCATTGCTTTCTGAAGGCCACTTGAAGGAGAATCAGGACTTCCAAGCTCTTTCTGAAATTTATGCACCATGTACTATCTATCTCACACAACTCAACAGCATTCCTTATATTTCCTTATTCTACCAAACTGGTCAAGTTGACACTTGAACACTTCAGCCAACTCTTGCAAAAATCTCTGAGGTTGACCAGCTAGTTGCTATGGATAATTCTTATTATCCATAGCATTGCAGTTCTGCTTTTTTTTTTTTTGACATGCCTTAATTGGGATTACTGGTTATACTAAAGGAAACACAGCAGAGTTTTCATAAAACAGTTTAAAAAAAATAATTAAGAGCTCTGTAATAATTGGCTCACATAATGTAAATAACTTTACATTGGCAAGTACTCCAATGGCAAGTACTCCAGTGGCAAGTACTGGAGAGAACGTACAGGTATTAAAATATCGCAGTGCTCTGGAAAGTAAGCAACCACCAGTCCTACCTTTGAAAACATGACTTAGTCCTTTCACACTGCACACAAGGACAGTGAGTCCTTGCTCACTGCACCACACACTGGAGCTGTTTCTGCCAGATGACAACATACTGGCAAAACGTCTAAACAGAACATGCTCCTTCTCTTGCTTGACTATTCTGCCCTTCAGAGTACACAGTTTTAAGAGAAATAAATCATGACTAGTTTCCACAAAGCACATTTGTGCCATGGAGCTGAAGATGAATCTCTTCCCAGCAACTGGAACAGGAACACGCACGTGAAACACAAAGCTCTCACACTCGTTTTCCTGGCATCCAGAAGAAGATAAATGAGGGCTTGAGTGCAGTGTGACATCCTGGCCCCCTCACACCGTTGGAAATTACTTCCAGTTTGAGCATGGTGGCAGAGGGCCTGGCTCTAGGCTCACTAATAGCAGGTTTTATCAGGAATAATGTCACCAAAAGAAAAGGCACTAAAAACTAACATGATACCTGAATACAAACTGAAAACAGTAGCACTTCCAGGAGCCTGCAGAGTAATGACTCCTACACTGAACTGAACACAGGCTAAATGTATTCTCCAGTTAAAAAAAAAATAAATAAACAAATGTTGTGCCACCTAGAGCCAGTCAAAGGTAATCCTCGCTTCCTAAGAAACAGGGAGAAAAGCCTGCTAAGCTAAGAGACAACTTTCAGTATGTAAAGGAGAAGAATCTGCAACAGCAACACTATTTCCAAAATCTTGAACATCTTGCACATAAAAAGAATAATAACCAGTAAGCTAAAATATCTTTTCTTCTGATAATCAGCATTATCATTCTAAAAGGTAAAAAAAAAAAAAAACTAAAATAAAATAACAAAAAAATCTTTTTTATTCAGTATGTCAGTTTCAAAAACACTAGTTATTAAAAAAATGCTAACAAATGGGAAAAATTACATTTGCTATGCGACTAAAAAATGAGGAATGCCCATAATTGAAATGTGCCATAAACTTCTGAGAAGCAAAAAAAAGCCTTCTGTGGTAAGAAGTTAGCCAGAATTTGGTTTTGGGGTGGGACAGAGTGGAGTCAGTAAAAACTGCCATACATTTTTAGCATAGTGGCCTCCTTCTGGCAAAGGCAACTTGCACCTGGATTGCTATGCACCTCTGAATACAGGCATGAGTACTCCCGACTTTATTTCATGAGTAGCAGAAGTAAGAAGAGCTGCAGCAGATCAGTTTTACATCTGGTTTAATAAGAAGAAAAAAGCAGCACCTACACAGACAGGCTGGGTCTTACCTAGGTCAAAGTTAGATTGTGATGCACTCACCATGATGAGCACCGGGGATCAGTTACCCTGTTAATACAAGATTTGCTAAAGGGTGACACAAAACTCAAACACACAAGCAACCTATGCAGTAGATTAGCAATTACTCCATGAAGCAATGCTAACCAATGCTACACCTACCACCCTCAACCTCCACAGAATGAAACTTAGTTCTAAAAAAAAAAAAAAAAAATTAGGGCCCAATTTTCCACTTGCTGTCAACTCTCCTGCAATTTTATGGCCCCACATTTCTCCTTAACAGTCATCACGAAGACGTGATAATTCTTGCAAATGCTCAAAAGAAAAACACCGTAGCATAAGAAAAACCTGCTAGCTCCCCATGCACTGCCTCTGCTTGGGACATGCTGGGAAACAAGGTGGGAAGCTAAGACTGTGCTTTATAGTGCAAGTCTCCTAAAAAAGCAAGTAAGAGTTTTGTACCCCTATTCAGGTGCCAACAAAGTGTGGTCCATTTACTAAACAACTCTCTTCTTCCTAATGCATGATTTCTCAGGGAGATTTCTGCTACAGCTCAAAGCCAGATTACAGTCCTTCGAGAGGCAAAGCACTGTGAGGTCTGCACTTTCAACCCTTCTTGCCTATGCCATTATATTGTACAATACAAATATGATTTTGTGCAGAGCATTCCAAATTTGGCAACTGTCATATTCAATCTGTGGTTAAATTGCTGACTGAAGAGCTCTACCAGGGTGGGGTGGGGGTGGAAAGAAGAACAAACAAGGGAAAACCAAAATGAATTAAAAACCAAATGCCCTAAAAACATGCCCAAGAATCTTCACAAAAGGCTGCTGGAAAGCCCAGACCTTTATTATTTTAATTAAAATGTTCGGTAAATAATTTACAAACTATTTCCAGAGCTAAAAGACTGTGTTATAAACCTTAAATAAAAAGACAAAAGACTAGCAATACTAGATGGCCAAATTACCCTGTGGATTATTATTTATCCAAAACAAGCTTACTTTCTACAAGCCTCCTAGGCCACTTATTTGACAAATTCTCCTTTTACAGCAGTTGTCCTCTGCTTTTGAAGAGGAAGAGTTGTTTTTTCCTCACAGATTTTACCCTAACAGACTCCCTAACAGCTTCTGGGGCCCGATTCAAGTAGCTTAGTTCTTCCTACAAATGAAGAGTGAAGAAGCAAAAACAGGAACCTTATCCTACATTCCTCTTAAAAAGTTCCTGTAAACAAGGGAGCACAGTGCAGCAGTGAGCAATATAGGAATGACCATAAATCAAAGCACAGACTGCAAGAACAGAGCAGATGAGCGCGGGTCTATGAGCGCACAGTGATCCTCTCCCCGCTGCCTCGTCACAGAACGAATCTTGGTGCCAGGGATCAAGGGCACATCTGTGTCCCCGCTGCCGTGGCTCCAACCGTGCTGGCTGCAGCTGCTGCCCTTTGCGCAGCTCAGCTGTCCTGCTCCTCCTCACCTGCCGCCACGTGCAGTTCCCGCATCTTCCGCTGCCCACCGAATATGGAGCCTGACCACAGGAAAGGGACAATACTATCTTTAGCCCCCTGGATAGCCAGGCCTAAAAATGTAAGCCTCTCATGAGGCTTATAAATTCACAGTCAGAACATAAAAACAATGTAGTTCTGACATTTCAAGCAGAAAAAGTTTGGAACCCATTTCACAGTAGACAAGAAAATTACTTAAATATTTTGTTGCTGGAAAACTTCGGACTGTTGACTTAACACTAAAAGCCATTCTTGCGCACGTCATCATAGGGGGAATTCAGACACTAGCTCCAGCTATGCAGAACAGGTAAGCTTTGAGTTTACCTCCGTGTCAGGTTGCACTGAGCCAGCAGGGATGCAGACACGCTTGAACCACATAACTTAACTTACAGAAGCTATCCTGGCCATCATCTAGGGAACGTAAAGATAGAGCATTTTCGCATGGACGATGACACATGAACTAGCAGCTCCTCTGTGCAAGTGAAGTGCCAAACCTGACCACTGCTTTTTCTCTGAGTACCTGGCTGCACTAAGTGGTCGGTTGCCTAGCCCTTGCCCAGATTGGAAGGGAATACTGTAGGCATGAATGTAACCAAAACAGATTTTATTTATTTTTTATTAGTTTGAAATATGAGCGTTCTCTTGATATGGTTCAAGCAGTGTAAAGCTCAATTTTCAAGTATGCAAAAACATATGACTGGTGGGCTGGAATGCAATGTTTATCAAACAAGCCTAATAAGGTTTCAGTTTTATTAGGCTATTTCCTGTAAGCTGATATATGCCAGTTCTTTTCATTAAGACATGAATATAAAAATTAAAAATAGATTATCCTAATGGGTCCCAAATTACTATGTCGCCTTCAATTTAAAAAAAAAAAAAAAAAAGGCATTCCTTTCCTCTGATGGTCCTTTAACAGTATCTCCTACAAGCCAATACACATATCTTAACTGTTGCGCAGCTCAAGTCGCATTCAAATCTTCCAAATTCATATGACTCTAGTGTTAAATCTGGCACCAGTAAAGCACAGCATTAAAAGTGCAAATGCAAAACCAGGGACACTATGTCAAAAGGCAGTTTAAATCAGGAAAAAGAAGTTTGCTTTTCTCAGGCAAAAAATAAACAAACAAACTGAGGATGAGTTTCAGTTACCTCAGCACAAGTACATCCTGCCTTTCGGCAGCCTTGAACAAGGTTGGTTTCTAGAATTTTAAATACCAAGAAGTGTCTCAGAAAGATATCTCAGTATATGCAGCATCCAGTTCTTAAGTTTACAGAAATTTTCTCCACCATTGAGGTGAAAGTTATTCAAGGTCCTGAAATCACCAGAAACTGGAGCAAATAATCAACAGCACCCTGATGACAGAATTTGTAAAAATGGGAGTGCAAGACCTGTAAACAGCTGCTCATTTGTTAAAAAGTCTGTGACATTCCCAAGTGAATCTACTTGTATTGTGCCCAATTTTAGGCGGGAAAATGGGTTTTTTTAAAAAAAAAAAAAAATCTTATATGGAGCACAGAAGAACAAAAGAATAAACTCTTTGTAACTTTTTCCTAATGTGAAGCACAGAAACTAAGGCCTGTGAAAGAATTCAGAAAATCCTGAAAATCACCTACACAGGTGCATCCTGACAAAGTTCTGTCAACCTTTACTACTCAATAAGACACTTACGAATCAAAGAGTTTCAGCTTGCATGAAATGACTGGGTCCTTACACAGCCACTCCACAGAAAAAATAAACCCATGGAGCAAATGATTAAATATCTTGGTGCAAACTAGGGAAGAAATATGCCAACAGCAAAAGAAATCTGCTCAAGTGTCACATTGAGAAAATCAAGATCCTAAACCTAGTTTTATTTTCCAATGCAGTGATGTCACCAACATGATATTTTCATTGTTTGCCAGGTTAACAGAATTTGTGGAGGTAATTAATGCAGAACATGTGTGCTGAGATATCCATATGAAAAATGGAATCGCCCCCGACTTCATTTGCTGCCTCTGCAACCAAAACTCTGCTAACATCTTTTTTCACTATTTCCATATGTGAGAAATACAAATATTTATAACAAAGGTAAATGCTTAAATGACTCTTGTATTTTCATCTACCCACAAGCCATTTATTCAGACTTCTATCTTCTGCTCATTCCTCTACTGCCATTTCCTTCCCACAAACTGCTTGGGCTCCAATTATTTTTAACAAACTAAGCACATTCCTCATGGCTGTTCTCCATTGCTGATTTTCCTGGTTAGCATAGACTTTTATTTTCTTCGGCCTCTTGAACACCCTCAGTTCTGCTTTAACTCGGTCTGTCACCCAGGCTTTGGGATCAACCTGACCAGTCGATTAGGGCAAAGTGATAATATCCGATGAGCAATTCTCTTCCTGTGTCTTTTATCTGGGAAACTACAAAGCATCTCCTTTCTCCTACTAAACAGCACTTGGTAAGAAGGAATGGACACATGGTCCTTCCAATCAGGAAGAAAGAAAAAGATGATCTTTGCCTTCCACACTGTACTGCTTGAGTGCCAATTTATGGAAGCAAAAGCTCTGGCATCTAAGGAAGAGTCAGTACGGATAGGTGAGGTAGAAGCAAGAGAGCCTGATGAGGTTCCCCTACACTTTGGCAAACATGGAGCACAGCACATTCCCCATAGCTTTTTTCTGCTTCTCCAGGAAAACTGACCTCTCCCCATTTTGCCATTGCTAGCACATTTGTTCTCTTAGATAAATCATCTTTGGCAGAAAAATGTTTGCAGGAGAGGGACCTAACAATCTCAGGATGCATTTGGATATAAACGTCTTAAGTATGTGTTCTTCGCTGGTCGTAACTTTTAATGCTGGACAGACAAGATTTGCTTTGCTTTTCCTCTTTTTTTTTTCTTTTTTCCCTCTCCTTTAGAAATAATAAAAATAATAAAGACTAATACAGAATGATTAAATAGAACAGTAAAAATGCCTCCACTCTGTCTAAACTGCAGCCTGCAGAAATGCACCCCTGCTAAAGAACAGTCACGAAGCTTACTAACGTAAACACAGCTTAGACTTTCAGGGAGGCAAGGAATTTCTTAATTTGTGCCTCACTCAGTGTTCAGATCATCGTGAGCAATGAATTCTGGGTTCCAAACAGGGCAATTAACTAGAGAAAGTTTGGATTTTGGTCTGATTTTGCTTAGATTTAGATTAAACTTTTGATAATCCTCCTTCCCCCCTCAATCTCTCAAAAAGTCTTGCCTCTTAAAAGAGCAAATTAAGCAGAGAAATTCAGCTTCTGTAGCTTCTCAACAACTAAATCAAGAAGCCCAAAGTCAGTCATTCTCTGTTATTTGTTACTGAGCAAAGTTTCTGGGAATCCTACATCAGAGCAAAAGATCTTTTGGTGCTTTAATTATAATTTATTTAAACACTCAAATTTCTCTCTCTCTAGTTTTTCACCAAACCATACAAACTTTCTCACACACCAAGAGATTGCATTTTAAATTATTGTCCTCGTATATGTGACAACTGTACCTCAACAGTTTTTTCATTATTATTTTAAAAAGCAGATCAATGCAATGCAAACTCCTGCATCTACATGCAGACACAAAAATAGTATGAGAAACCAGGCATAAAAAACGAAATCACCATTTCCACAACATATTACACTAAACTGCCCTGACTGAACCTCAACATTCATCCTATTGTTTGCTTAATTGCTGGTAAATTCCAGCCACCGGTCGTTTGGGCTGCTATTATTCTTTCATCAATATTTTTCCAGCAGATTAATGGGATTTTCCTCCATATTTTGCCTGAAACAGCAGGATACAGTAGTTTATGAAAAACAAAAAAACAAACAAACAAAAAGAGTGTGGCACTAAAGTTTCTTCTTACAATGTGTCTAGTTTAATAACATCTCTGCAAATTTAAGACTGTACGGGCTGGCATTTCATTCATTGTACCCGCCACTCTCACAGACTGGAGCTCTTTTGTCACTATGAGGAGACTTCTTTCAGGAAGGATTACCTTTATTGCTCTATCTTTACTTCTGTCACCCATTCACTGAAGAAATTTAAAAGCAATCCTCAGTCCAAGGGACTCAATTTCCCTTTTGCATTGGTTTCGCACTACTAAACAATATTTGTGGTAGGATTTATCAAGCACTTAGGAAACTAAGAAGCACAAGGCTACCAGTGGGGAATATGATCCTAACCCAGCAAATTACTACCATGTTCTGTTTCAGAAATTACACCACTGGGAGTTCGTATCTCATCTTCTGAATTAAACTATTCTCTGTTAACTTTTGGTTCTTGTTTCAAACAGTTTAAATATAAAAAATTAATAAAACCTATTGCTTTGAATTTTAGGGAAATAAGAACAATTGTATATCTTCAATGAATTTTTAGCAAAAAGGAACCACTTAGGAGTAAAGTCAGAGGGATATATTTAAAAAAAATACAAAAAAAAAGGTAAAGAATTCCTACATCTCACTCCATTCATGAGATGCTGGATTTCTGCTTCAGAAGAGTGAAAGGCTTGTGAAATCCTTTTGCCCTGCTCCGAAGTTTTATTTAATACTAATACCTTTAGACCAGTCTAGTCAATTCAGCATCTTAAGCTTCTGATGCGACTACTGGTGTTTCAACTCGTCTCACTGAGTATAGCTTTGAACTTTAACAAGAGCAAAGATATGATTATGTCTCCTCTTACTTTTTTTTTTTTTAATTAAAGAAAATAGAAATCAAATGGCAGGTACAATTCACCATATTTGCATGTGTTACAGGATTCTCCTGCAACTCAATTAGGCTCTGTATAAAAACCTACAGACCCTACTTTTGTATTTGGTAACAGCTCTGCAGTGACCCTCGCTGGTGATACAATCCAGAGCGCTGGAAAACAAGAAACTGAGCACCTGCATCTGTATTTCTAAACTTTCATCAAGTCAGGATTACAAGAACAAGAGCTATTACAAACTCTCCTGGTGGAGAATTTACACGTTTTGAACCAAAATCAAAAGTAAGCATACTAATACCAACTTAGTTACCTCCTGCAGTTAATAAAAACAATTAGACCTCATCTGCATATTTTCCCAGATGGGAACGAAAAATTCAAGTTCAAGCAGAGCATCCTCCTGATATGGAAAGATTTCAGATAAACAACTGTTAAACTAAGCATACCAATTACCTGTTAAACAGTTTTCATTCCGGGAGTGCTCCTGCAGCTTTGTTTCCTAAGGTATAAAATACCAAAGAGTTTTTACAGGTCTCTATGCTTTGACTGGTTGGCTGGATACATGTATTAACATGTATCCAAATTAACTGCAATGAGAATTAATTGCAGTGCTTTATTTGGATTTCTCTGCATTTCAAACATCTGCTTTAAGTTTGCTATAGACAATGTACTGATTTTTCTTTTTACTACGCTGTTTTGAAATCAGCAGTAAGTCAAGATAAATTTAAGTGATAAACGGAAAAGAAAACATTTTTTTCTGGCTGTTAGACCCTGCTATCAAAAACACTGACATAAACTAAGGAATTTTTATTCAACTTCTTTTTCCCACTGCATAGCATCTTAAAACATCTTGGTGTGAATTTTTAAATATGCTCATTATTTGTCTAACCCTACAGCTTGGGATTAAACACAGAAGCCTTGAATAGGACACAGCTGTATGAAAAATAGCTCTCTAGACTCTCACAAGTTTTAGCTTTCCAAAATTAAATTTAAAAAAAAATCAGAAAATTAAGATTTCTAAACCTACTTTTAACTTCTTTTGCAATTAAACACTCAATAGCAAGCTATAAGCATCATTAGGAATCATGCCACGATACATCAGAACTTGCCCTGAGCTAATGATAGCTGACATACAGTAAAACAAGATTTGCAAAAGGCATTTTCCCATATAATCCCTTTTGATTCTACTGAGAAGTTTCCAGTATTTCCAGCATTTCCTCAAAATTGTATGCAAAAGTTGGTCAGACATTTTGTTCCACATGCAAACAGTGCATTTTTCAAATATGCCAACAGCTGTCATTACCACAGAAACACAGCAAGTCCTCTTTAGTGTCTTTAAGTGTTAACAGAGACTTGCACAGAGTGAATTTAATTGTACAGTTACATGCAGTTCTGAGATGGTAATGAACGAATAAAAGATGAAGCCACATATCCAAAACCGATATAGATTGAAAATAGGGACTGATTAAAACCTTCTTGCTGTTAACCAAAAGAGACACTATTTGGAAGCAAGTACTTTAAGCAGATTTACCATATTGATCTTTTGGTAGCTGTGTTCACACAAAATTAATTTTATGCTAGATTGAGAGGTTAGAAGAAGTTTCCTGTCTGCACAGTCAAAATATTATTGAAGCAATTCAGGTTGTCAGTAAAAGCTTAAACAAATTTGCTGATAATCCTGTTAATGACCCGGGTCAAGTGTTAACTGTTGTGGGTTATAAAACAGTGAAATTAAGGTTGCTGGTACCCTCGGGCAGGCAATATAGCTACAGAAGAGATTGAGAAAAAAAATTATCAAATTACTGAATGAGATAGCTCATGCAGGTTCTTGATACCAAAGGAATGGTTCAGAAAGAAATTGCATCCTTCTACAAAAAAAAAAACATCATCCCTGAAAAATATTCAGCAGAACAGAACTGCAGAACATGTGGTTTCTATGCTCATACAGGGTTCAGCTTGTGACTTGAAACTTGAAAAGTCAGATGTTAAATCTTCCTGACATTTTCCTGCTTCTCGGAAAACGATACACATTTCATCACCGTACATAGATAAGCTGGAACTTTACAGAACCTTTTTGAACTTCTGGGATTAAATAGGTAAAAACCATGCAGCTTTGCAATGAGCACAGTGGGTTGCTTAAAAAAACAAACTTAGCAGAAAATTGTCGTTTGGACAAGAAAAAATATATATATAAATAAAGGACAAGAAAAAAAATATATATAAATAAAGGACAAGAAAAAGTATATATATAAATAAAAACTTTTTATCATGAAGCAAATTAAATACTTATGCGCTCCAAAAAGACAGACTGTGTTTAATACAAAGTGAAGTAAAACAAGAGCTTTCCTTTGCTCCCCTCATCCCTTTCCCCCCACCCTAGCATCCATTCCCATTGCAGCATTAGTGGTTGTCAGTCTTAATATTAATCATAACAGTTAACTGTGGTTGTATTTAAAAAATAGAATCAACTCATTCAAGTCAAACATATTTGGAAATACTACTGGTAGCCATGAATGTACTCTGTAACCTGTCCAGTAGAGCATTCACATGCCCCCTAGAAGTTACACAAAACTATATAAAGGCACTAAAAATAAGCTTCATTTTTTATTAAAATATTCCATGAGTAGATGCTTAACAGTAGTTTTATATTAAGGTATATAAAAAAAGGTACTTATTTTTATCTACCTGAATGCATTAACATCCTTTATCCAAAGCATATCTTTTTCAATCTCAACAATGGGCAGGGAGAGGGCTGGGGGACTGCTCTAAATATCCAGCATAGAAATGTAGCAGAAACCTATTTTCTTAGTTTTGGTGGGGAATTTAAGATACTGAAAGTAGGAAAGAAAGCAAAAAGATGGAAAATAAAAAAGTTATTTAAAGATGGAAATTTGACTTTTTGAGGTTATTTAAAACTATATGCTAACGCTTGACCATGAAACAAATTAGTGGGTCAGATGCCTAAATGTGATACCAGCCTAAATATATGTAAATAAATAAGAAAACTACCCTGATCTTTCCTAAAGAAAAAACCAGAAACTTTTAAGTTAGTCTGATTTCTAAGAAACTGTCACTTTTTTAGAATGAATAGCAAAATACTTTCAAAAAAGTAAGCATACGAATGCAGGTTAATGTCTAGTAACTGTGTTTATGCTGTTGTATTCATTAGCCATTTCGAAAATATTACTGATAGATTACAAGTTCTAGAAGTTTAAATCCGGGACCAGAAACAGGGTCTAGCGAAAGCTGCTCTTGACAAGTACACTTAACGCTCATTCTGTATGGTACTGACATTTCTCTTCTTTAACAGTTCTCACTGCCAATTAAATAAAAAGAGAAAAAAATGAAATAAGAAGGGTTTTTTTTTTTGCAAACCCAAATGTACTAGTATATGTTTTGTTTTTTTCATAATTACTGCTAGTTTACAGACTGTGCCTGCCTGTCACTGGCATGGAGGCAGAGCTGCTCTGCTGACTAAAAGAAGCACATACATTTCCAAAATGCTTCGTAATAATAAGAATAACCCTCTATTAACATGCTTGTTTTCAATCCAGAAAAATCATTTGTGAAAGGCGATAATATTTATAAAAACAGTATGTATCTGGAGAGTGACTTAAGGGTGAGCTACTACTGCAAACATATTCTTTTAGGTAACCTTTAAAGCGCTGCCTATGCAAAACATATTTGCATAAAATGTGCAAACATGTAAGGCGTTACTCCTACGATAAAATCATACTGTGGATCCTTTTTAGCAATAGAAGCAACTCACTTAAGACTACCCAGAATCTGTAAAGTTCTAACCCTTCCCTACTTGCTTTTACATTTTTTTTTTCTTGTCAAAATGATTTAACGCTGTTAGCCCACCGCCTTATCCCACAAGCAGCCCGAATATCAATAAGCGCATCAGCGTTATTTGTACAGGGGAAACGACCGTTTTAACAGCTCGCAGAGCCTCTTCTCCACGCGAGCACTACGATTTGAGCAGGTGCAGGGCTTTTTATGACAGTTTGCTACCAGAAGTTCTCCACAACCGCTGGCCTCTAGATTTCGCCGATAAAGACGACTACAGTGGACATCCCAGTCGCACCAACCGTGTCCACTGCAGAAGCGGGCAAAAGCAGTGTTTCCTTTTATTCATGGGCAATGGACAGCCCCATCTTACTTTAAAAAAATTAAAAAATAGAAAAATAATAATAAAAAAGAAAGTATTGCAGTTGCGTTTCCCAAAAAGCACATAACGAGCACAATTTTTCTCCGGGCAACCTAAAATGCATTTTTGCCGTAATCTTAAAAATTACACTAGATTGAGAGAATGAGATACTCACGTCTTGTTTCAAAAAGGTTTTACGAGCGCGCACCCCATCGCAAAAAGGTTGGAAACTCACATTAAAAAATAAATAAATAAAAGAAGAAGAAGAAACACTTCGGGACAAAAAAAAAAAAAAAAAAGAGAGATTTTACAAGGTAGCGGCCTTTTTCTTTTTAAAATAAAAACAGTGCTAATGAAGGAGCCTGCTAATTAAAAGTTTCGGGGCGCAGGACCCGCGCGCGGGGCCGGGGCCGGGGGTGGCGCGGAGGGCGTCGGAGCTGCCGCCCGGCCGCCGCCTG